>JAPTYR010177319.1:0-10455 GCA_029814505.1 Siphamia roseigaster
TATCAAATTATGTTAGACTCTGAGCTTTGATGCGTCACTTCCATGTAAGTTTCCTAATAGAATGAGACATGAAAAGAACCAAAAAGCACTTCTGTTAGCTCTTACATAGCAAAGCAAATTTTGCCAAGCCTTTCAGGTAGTAGCCCTTTAAAAGCTTTTCCATGCAAATTGCTTAACTTGCAGCACCAGAATATCAGGTAATCCTACATATCACTGGGTGTGCACTCACACTCCAGACACCTGTTTAGTGTCTCTCAGACACTTTTATTTCTCGGTGGAATAATAATTAACACAAGGAATCCCAGAATTATCTCACATTTTAATTAAATTAAATCAGAGATAATAAGACAGGTTTTAGGATAAGACTACAAAATGAACACTTACTCCGTCTATTTTGGATTTGTCTTCACTGCTGCAGTCATAATGGTAAGAAGAGTATTTTACTGTAAGTTCATTGGTAACCAAACTTACAACAACATTTTTGTGAAGCTATTTATAAGGGAGCACATATCCAGTTGAAAATGTACCCTCGTTCATCATATCCGTGTTTACTGAATTGCTGAAAATAGCCGCACGCTTGTGAACACTTTACTCCTTTCACATTCACTTAATTGTATTTACATATCTTTCATTTTTCCTAGGGACAGTGTGTGTTACAGGCCATTTCAACCAACTCATCGCAGAGTGCTGACAGTCTGAATCACAATTTCATTGGGTTTGCCTCAGCCCCTGACAAAGTGTTGGATGGTGCAGTGGTCCGTTTGCGCTACCGGTGCTCCAGGCCATGTCAGCTTGCAGTGGAGGTGGTGGCGTCCACATTAAGGAAGACAGATTTGGTGCTCTTCAGGAGGAAATGGATCAGTAACAGACCTCAAGCAATCAGGATACACCAGGTGCTGCTCAGATTTCCTCCATCCATTTTATATCAGCGTGATTTTTTTAACAGGCATATTTTGGAGGCTAAGAATGTGATGCTTCGTGCTTGGCTAGAGCATCTTCATGATGGCTTTGAACACACTACAAACTCCAGATCTATGATAATCTCCAAAGAACTACAGACGCTACCACTCTCAGAGCGTCCGACTAAATCACCCACCGAGTGTCCTTCATGGGATGCTCAGCTAATTTGGCAGGTTAACAGAAAAAGAGTCTGCCGACATGAATCAGGTCAGATTTGTCATTATATTGTTCTTTTTTAATAGTGTTTCACATCCACTTTTGATAGAAACGTGAAAAATATGAAGTTTAACAGTGTGAAGACGGTGACAAATATAAATACACAATATAATATTTTGCTTTTCTGCTCAAACAAAGACAAAATCGATTTGCTGAAATTCCCCTTGGCAAGTACTGGTGAGCACTTTGGAGTCGTCCGCAGGTTCCAGCCTTTCATCGACAGAGACCTGGAGCGAGCCCGCCTTCATGCTGTGACAAAGCCCAGGTTGGATTTACTCTGTCCACATGAACTGTGTTTTAGCATGACTCCATTTTTATTTTATTTTCTCGGTGTGGACACACAGCATGAAAGAATTATCCAGCAGATCACCAAATGTTGTTAACAAACCAATATGAACTGTCAAAAAAGAAAGCGTTCACTATAATAGAACGGCAGGAAACCACATATTACCTACAGAATATTTTAAATAGCTGGGGAAAACATACTACCGAGAGTATGACATAGTGTGCTGGAAACATGGTGTTTTTCCTGTAAATTTGTAAAACATAATGTCTGTGTGAAGAAGAAAACACAGAAATCCCTATAAAGTAAAAAAAAAATCTAAACATTTTAAAGACTTTATTATATGAATTGTGCCTTCAGTTTCATATAATTTAACAGCAAGTAGTAAGTAAAATCAGATGATACTTTGGGTATTGTTGTAACATTAAATAACTAATCTACAAATCTATATTGCTCTCTTCATTCTACAGTTGATGTAGACAACATGTTTAGTTGATATGTTGAGGCAAAAAATGTGCATTATTAAGCATTTGTCTAAAACCTAATCCTGGAGAAAACAACTATCGTCCCATGTTAAATTCAACAGAGCAGGTTAATCCCATGTGACATCCCATCAGTCAGATTTGTCTGACTAAACCTACCATCACACAAGGAGATGAGTTCTGATTGCACTTCTTTCCAAATTGTCCCTCCCTAACATTTAATCTGACTTTTATTCACTGATGTCTCTATATTTTACATGTGTTATTGTCTATTCATCATCTGTGGGGGAAAAAAAAAGCCTTTGAGTTAAACTATGATGAAATATTTAGTCACTTTGTCAGTGAAATGAACACAAAGTCACAGATGGAAAATCTGCCCCATGTCATCATTTCGATAAGCAATGATTCCAGTGACACATATTTTCAGGAGAATCCACCTGCAGTGCCGACATGTTTGAATCGATATATTTTCTTATATAATATTTGCTATTTTGTCCCAATACTTCTACGTAACTATGCCAGAGTTGTCTTATGGCTTGTGTTTGAGGGGGGATTGCCTTGATATCAGCAGATTGATGGGCTACAGCTCACTGACTGTTTCCTTTTCAGTGCTGGCATCTGTTAGAACAGCTCCACTTTTAGTTTTACTTCACTGTCATTATAAATGACTTTACAGGCTTCATGAAGCCTCTTCACCAGAGCATAAAGCTTTTTATTTACGGTCAGTGAAAGACAGCGAGGTCAGTCATTTTTAGCAGATAGCACAGCGTTTTAAATTCTACCTCATGCTTCAATGGCCGAAGAAATGATTTGTCAAATAATGTTTCATTGCTTGCTTTTTAGAGTCACCTTTTCTGTGTGGATCTACCTAGTGAAATGGTGTCACAAAAAGCTCTGTGGGATCATCCATCATGTTGATAGGAAAAATGCGTATGACTCAATTTTGATGCAGCTCTCAGACACAGGTGGGCAGCTTGTGGATGCATCTGATATCAGCCGGTTTATTAATACTTTTACATTTTACATCTGTCAATTTGATGATTGCATTTTTAATTTTAATGCTTTGATTTGAGGAGCTGACTAGTGTTTAAATTCTATTTACAGAAGTGTTATTTTTCATTTTTCAGATATTGTGAATAAATCTTTGATTCACTGAAGCTGAAAAATATGCATGACATGTCTTATATTGTGCAAATCCATTTTATTGTTGTGCGCCATGAACCATTAAATGTGGATTTTTTTTTTTAAACCTGCAGTTCTCTTTAATTTTCATTTTGTTTGTTTCCGTTGTAGAAACATGATAAGGTTTTCAGCGCTAGTTTTGGTTTTAGCTGTAGTTAACTTTTAACAACCCTGGGTACCAGTTTAGGAGATGAGATAGAGGTATCATGAGACGTTTGTGAGTGATGATGTGTGTTTTGTGAGGCTGCAGAACAGACTGGGTTATGTATTAATAAAGAGCTTTGGATCTCCTGTGGTGTTATATATGACTGTCATATCTCTTGTGTAGGGAACGTCATCATTCAAACACGTGTGACAACTGGAGAAGATGAAGCTTTCAGCACCAGTTTAGTGTTGCCCCTGTGGAAATGGATTAGATTGGACTGTTACATACAGGACTCAAAGGTATGGAAGTGCACTTAAAGCCTCTGGGAGGGGGGATAAAGACGAAAAATTCAAATACAGCTCGTGGCTCTTCATCTGAGTTTCATTTGGTGTCCTGGTTTTTTGGAATCTGGTTTTCTTTTTAGAACAGCTGTAAGATCCTGAACAATGCTTCCTTTCCAGCTGGAAAACTCCGGGCGATTGCAGTGTGTTCTGCAATTTAGAGTCTTTCACAGCTCAGTAGGTTTTTTTTTCCTCCATGTTGTGAGCTCATAGATTATTATGTCTGACTTTCAGGTGCTGCTGGATATATCGTGGAACAATCAAACCTACAAATCTATATATGAGTAAGACATGTTCTGTTTTGTTTTAGTTAATGGATGTGATGAGTTAATGAACACATCTGTATCCTTTATTCTGTATGACACAAAATACTTCCATTTCTGTATGCACCGATCAAGATGATGACATCAAAGCATGCTCCAGGTTTCTGCCTGTTAAAAGGAAGTTTTGACTCACCACTTTCACCACTCACAAGTGTTTGCTCCTGGAGGGTTCTGTTGGGTTCTGTAATTAAGAGTCTGGTTTCAACCGGCTCTATATATAGTGTCAGGAAATAACTTTTGTTATGATAATGGTGCTATATAGGTAGATAAAATTTGACTGAATGATTGATGGATTGATGATACTTAAATATGTTGCAGATTTCAACGCAATATCCACTATGATGACAGTGATGGTTATTTTGTGATTGGAGGAGGCAAGTTCCTGCCGGGCATCCATGGTTATTTTGGACCTGTCAAATACTATCGTTTTGGAACTGAAGAGGTAATGAATAGTTCAGCTGATAATGAATATGAATGTGTTGTTTTATCCATCAGTAGAAGTATTAAATTGAGTATTAAATAGGATGTTGTTCATGTCTCAGGTTGACAATGAACTTTATCCCAGGGCGATGTTACAAGATCTGGATGAGACTCATTGTGAGTGTCAGAAAATAAAAGAATTTACCACAGCTTTTCTGCAGGAAGTAACTGAGAGCGACCTCCCATCAGCAATCAACAAAGGTGAAATATCATTTTGACAAGCCCTGCAGCCATTCCACAGGGTTTGACTTTTTATAGGTTTTATTGAAAGGGTGTCAATTAGTCAACTGTTCACCAATTGAGAGCGTGGAAACTATATTTGACAGTTTCCTTTGTGTGTTTTATTTCAGGTTTTTGTACCCCTTACTTCATTAGACTGCAGAGACGGTTTGATAAAAAAATCTGCAGACAGATGTGGCCCTGGGAGACACAGCTGAAGTACAAAACTCTCTTCAATTTGCTGCAAACAAAAGAAGAGGAGCTAAGAACAGGTGTTGGTTTTGTCTGTTGTTTGCGCTGTTAATAACTCTAATTAGATGCTGTGCTGTACAGTGATGTAGCATGCAGTTGTTAACTGTTTCTGACAATTTTGATTTTCTCTAGGATCTTGGAGCATGAAAAACCTTAGAAACTCTTTGTTCGAGGAGGCAATTGGTGCAATGTTTACAGAGAATCAGGTGGAAATTGAAGTCACATCCAAATCAACAGCTTTGCTTGGAGTATCTTCCTGCTTTGGAAATCACAAAGCATCTCTGCTTTTGGCCACTATCCATCTCTCTGGCCTCGGACACTCAGTCGATCAACAACAGGTACAGTCAATGCCTTCCTTGTTGCTTAATTGCTACTTTATCATCATAGTCGGTTCTGTAATGATGACTGATAATATTGACCTGTGTGTGTTTCAGGGACATATCTATAGTTTGATTGGGGCTTTGGGGGATAACCACTTTGCCCTAATGCATGCAGCCTACAAACACACGCAAGGAATTGACGGATTTCCAAAAGACTTTGACATGGCCTATTGCTACTACTCCAACGCAGGGGCACAAAGCAATCTTGATAGCTCCAGCATGCATGGAAGTAAGGTACAGTATGTTTACTCAGTTACAGAGGTGTCAGTAAACACGTTCTGTCCTCAAGGAGAAGTACAGATGTTG
This sequence comes from Siphamia roseigaster, assembly GCA_029814505.1. Classification (NCBI taxonomy): domain Eukaryota; kingdom Metazoa; phylum Chordata; class Actinopteri; order Kurtiformes; family Apogonidae; genus Siphamia; species Siphamia roseigaster. The sequence continues at coordinate 5,570 of JAPTYR010177319.1, forward strand.
GTTTAAGTAGTAGCAGGTAAAAGTAGTAGATGCTGACTCAACATCTTCATTCAAGTAAAAGTTAAAAGTACATGCTCTGAAATGCATGAGTGCAGTTTTTTTTTTTAAACATTGGGGGATTTATTCATGCATTTGGGTGAAATTTTTTAAACTAATTTATTCCAACCTTTTATAGTGAAGATGCCTTTATTTATGAAAAGGAGACATAATTTTAGGCACCAAGTATTGGAATATATAGTGCTTTCAGATATTCTATAATGCGTTCAAATATTTATTTTCCTGTAACCTACCAGCCCTAAAAATGCTAATCTAAATCACAGCCACAAAATGTGTCTACACAGGTCATTCTTTTTAATTTAGTGCTAATTAGAAGCTTGTTGAAAGAGTTCTAACCTCAGCCCTTTTCATAATAGAAAGTGACTTGAAAAACATCACCTTTGTATCTGTAACTGCTACTTATTAACCTAAAAACATGTTTACGTTTCAATGTGAAAGCCCTATATTAATATGAATCTATATACATAACCTAAATGAGTTAAAAGTGATGAAATTCAATCTGCAATGTATCACTTTTAATACAACACAACTGCTCTAGCTCATATTAGAAGCGGTTATATCACTCTTAATCGGTTATGTTAAGGTTTAATAGGCTGGTAACAACCTGAGGTTAGTTAGCAAACAACATCCTTTAACAGTATAGTAGTGATTGCACAGTATTGACAGTTTTGATACAAAAAGTCCTTATATCAAACTTTCTTTTTCCACTTCCCAAATACATAACATACTGAGTTAGCAAATTACATGAGGAAACCGTCAGGCATCTCTCATATAAGGGGCTGCCAGTCAAACACAAAGCGGTTAGACACACCTGGATTAATCAGTATATCCGATAATGAAAAACAGGAAATAAAAGATCCACCTGAAGTTCAGGAAGTAGTTAGGCTGTGCATACAGCCCATTAATATAAAAATGATGATTAAAAACAGTAACTTCATTAAAATGTCACGGATTTTCATTTTTGTGTCAGCAGCAGAATTTTTAACATGTCTATGCCTCTTCTCTGTGGCCTGGTTACACTTTAACCTTTGTTATGGAAGGTATGGCGGAAAAAGTAGCTCATATCACGATGTTGGAGGAAGAACAGATTTATTAACAAAAACAGAACAAAATAAACAAAACAAAACACCAGCACATGCCTAAGTTGGTTCAGCCAGAGCCCGTGGTATAATATGAAGGAATCCACACTGGCAACTGTGGATGAACTGCTTATAAAGCCTCCTAATGGGTAATCACCCACAGCCACACGGCACAGCCAGGTGTGGTGGAGGGGGGGACTGTGGATCATAACAACCTTTGCTTTGTCATGTTTCATCTTTTCCATTCAATTTTTTTTTATCAGTATTATTGTACCCTCCTGATGGGTGAAACGAACCTTAATTTAAAACCTTAAATCTTCTAACACCTTTTAACCTTAAGTTAAAAGGTGTTAGAAAAATTAACAGTTGACGAAAGTAAGGCTGTCAAGTTTTTGTAGTATAGTTACTTCCAACAACTGTGAACTTTAGATTTAAAGTAGTAGTAGTAATAAGAAAGACAAGATAAATACTGCACACAGTTAAAACGTGTCAAAATCACACACGGATGTATTTGTACAAATGCATCAATACAGCAGCCCTAAAATATTTCCCAATAAAGGATTAATAATGTTTTTTAGTTGACTTTGTTGTATCATAGACGTTTGAGTACAGAGGACAGCAAGGTCTAAAATTTTAATTTAGGAATCTAAATGAGTTACAGTAGAGCTGCTGATGGATGGATGGGAACACTTGGAAGATAAGCTGCTTCCAAATTATTTATTGTTTATACTTTGAATATTAAAATAAGCTGCACCACATGGATAGAAGTTGCAAACAGACTGACAAGCGCAGGTAAGAAAAAGCCGATTCATCCAAAGCTTTACTGTCAGTTGCACTTTGAACTAGAAAAGCACTCGGAGAGCGCAGACCTCTGCCAAGCATTACTATTCCCCATTTACTGCAATGTTAACGAAAATTTCAAAGTAATCCAGAATCCAGGTTCTCTTCCGGATCATCACCAAAATCTAATCAATTGTTCCTTGTATCATTCCCAAGCTATCCTGAAAATTTCATCGTAATCCTTCCATTACTTTTTGAGTTATTTTGTACACAGACAAACAAACAGACAGACAAACAGATAAATGCCGGCAAAAACATAACCTCCTGGCAGAGGTGATAAGGAAGTGAGACCCCACTATCATGGCCAAGGACTTACTCTCAGTAGGCAAGAGATCAATGCTGGCAACAGTTATGGATTTTAGAAAGATCTAAACATCCTTGTTAAGGCTTTATAGTAATAATATATGTTATGTGGATATTTATACTCCTCTCCTCCTACTGTTATAATGATGCTGTTGTACTTTTGTAAGCTCATAAAATATATTGATGCGAAGACCTCATTTGCAATATAACCAAATAAAAACAATAAAACAGACAATAAAAATAATAAAATGCAAATCAGTAAGATAACTACATGATTAAGAACCAGTAAAATGCAAAGAAATGAATATATTATAGGTATATTATATTATACTATACAATATTATAGGTACTAGCAGGAGGAAAAATGGCTTCTGTTTCTTTTTTTTTCCTGACAGCAATACGCACTTGAACACATCTACCTAAGCAACAAAGAGGATCTCAAAAGTGTGACGTATGACAGAAGTGACTTTGTTGAATATCTGAAGTTTGAAGCAGAGAGGGGAGACATAGAATCTCAGGTGGGTGTCATTTACCAAACAGCCGACTTCATGCAGAGCTGTTCAGTATGACTCAGTGAGTGAAATTAAGTACTTTAATTACTTCTGCATGAAGCATTGTTAAGAACTACCCAATAAAAACTCTATTATCTTTAGAGACGCTTGGGAACAATGCTGTACTGGGGACAAAATGGACTTTCAAAAGACATAGTGAGCGCGGTGAAGTGGTTTGAGAGAAGTGCTATGCAGATGAGGGATCCATCGGCCATGTACGACTACTCTATTCTACTGATGAAGGTTCTGTAATAACATAAAATATTTTCTGATTGAACTGAACACTGGATGTTTTGTGTTTGTCTGTGTTTTGACATTTATTGATTTTCTGATTGATGTTGATTCCTTCAGGGCCAGGGAGTAAAAAGAAACTACACCCGAGGTTTTCACCTGCTGGAGAAAGCTGCAGCAATGGTACTAGTGTGTGTGTGTGTGTGTGCGTGTGTGTGTGTGTGTGTGTGTGTGCCCTGTAGAAATCAGTCAGAATGTTTACAGAATGCGCCTTCACTACAAATAGCAGCTTCTGTTTCCTTGCTTTAGGGCTCAATTAATGCCTTGAATGGCTTAGGCTGGTACCATGGGATTATACTGAACGACCACAAAACTGCACTGAAATACTTCGAACAAGCGGCGCTAAATGGAAGTCACGAAGCCTTGTTTAACCTGGGAATTTATCATCTCAATGGGAATAACCCCAAAAGTCCACAGAGGAATGAGGTTTGACTCCCACAGCATGCTTTCTAAATGTTTTCTTCTCACTGTTTACACTAAGATGACCTTTATAATTGGGTTTCTAATAAGGTTATTAATTAAGTTGTAAATACTTTATAAAGCGCTAGTTAGCTTTTACATCAACACATACTTTTCTTGTAATAGTTACCAGTATTTAACTACCATTGATTTAACTGTATGCGCAAAATGTTCCAACTGGCTCATCAAATTAACAGATTCACACTATTTTGGTTTTACATTTGACACCCTTGGGTAGTAGACTTTTGTTAAAGGTCAAGTGTGTCAAATTTGGGGGAATTTAGGAGGATGTTATTGCAGAAAATGAATATATTAAAAATGAAGTTATCACTGGACATGTGAAAATAGGAATGAGTGTTGTTGTAGTTTGCGTTTTCACAGTAGCTTAGGGCTCCCTCTTCTTTTAATCTTCTAAGTATATATGTGGGGGGATATGTAGACAGCCAAAGTTCTGCCTCATCTCGTTGTGCCCCATGGGATCTTATATTGCAGAAAAAAATTGTATTAAGGTCAGTGTTGAGAGACATTATTTGATCCCCTTTGAATTATACCATCATTTACACATAAGATTTTTGACCAGTTAAATAATAATTTTACAAGTCATGGACATCTGAGATTGTCATATAACTGTTGAAGTATCAGGCTGTTAAAAAAAGTGAAATAAAACACTATAAACCTGAAAGTCACAGAGGTAATGTCATTTTAACTGTCTGTTCAGAGTCTGAGGATGTCTGCAGCCTCAACATGACTAGACAGTAGTAGTTTTCTTCTCCTTTAATGCTTTCTCACATCACTCTCGAGGTTTGCAGTGAAATGTACCATGGTCGCGGCCTCTTTGTTGTTGGTGATGTGTCTCATGTCATGTGTGATGGAAAATGCAGTCTGTTGAACTGTTAAAACAAAGTTACATGTTTCTTTACTATCTTTGCCTCAAATTGTGAATTTCTTGGCTTGTAAAATAATCTTTTAAATTGCCAAACTTCACATATGTAAAAAGTGGCATTCATTTGTCTCTTTCCATTGACCACAAACAATACAGTTTACTGTTATGTGCTAGAAGAGGACATGTGTAAGTGTTACGCACCATGTCATTTGTCATTATTACCTCCGCCAAGGAGGTTGTTTTTTACGGAGTTTGTTTGTTTGTTTGTCTGTCTGTTTGTGTGTTCACAACATAACTCAAAAACTTATGGACGGATTTTGATGAAATTTTCAGGGAAGGTCGGAATTGGGGAGATCTGGAAGTGATTAGATTTTGGTGAAGATCCGGAAGAAATCCTGGATTCTGGATCACTTTTAATTTTCG
>JAPTYR010178331.1:0-10447 GCA_029814505.1 Siphamia roseigaster
AAAGTCTCGGGAGTTCAAGTGATAATCATGTGGGATGGAAGAGGGAAATACCTAAAACATTCAGGACACAGGCCCTCGAGGACTGGAGTTTGACACGTGTGACTTAGACAAACCTACCCTTAAGTATTCAATGAAAACACACTGGATATTTTCTAGTTTCTAAATGCATAAGTCATCATTGTGTTTTGCTTTGTTTTTTTTTTTTACCCTGAAAACATCATTGTAAATTACTGCATTTATAGTAAGTTGGTTTATTCAGATGAAAGCAGGCCATCAACCTGAAGTTTCTAAGCAAATTTCAAAATACAATTCCACAACCTGAAAAAGTAATTATGTTTTTCCTGCTTTCGGGCTCTGTATTACTTAACAAGTTTGATGTGTTAAACCTCTTAGGCTGTAGACAACTTTGCACTTTGCCAGTGGCCTTTCCCTGTTGATAAAATTGAAGGTTGTTCTTTTAGGGGCATTAATACTTCATTTAAAATAGTTAATACATTATTAAAATATATTCCTGGTGGTCATTCTCGAGAGCATTGCACAGGTTTTGAAGTTGGTAAGGTGTACTGTAATATTGATTGAAAATATTAAAGTACACCAGATTTGTACACGGAAAAAAAGCATCAGCATGGTCCTTGAAGAGGGCTGATTTGAGTCTGGTTTGATGTTTAAAATGCTGCAAACAGTGGTTCTACATCAGTATTTTAATATTAACAGATGCTTACTGGCCTTGCCAAGTCTGCAAAGGATTTTCCAAAATTTAAATGCAGAATGGGGATTTTGGAGCATTGAGGATTATATCTATCTGGCTCTGCACAGGTCACTAGCTAAACTCAGGGTGGTCGGGGTCTACAGTCGCACACCAAAGAGCCAAAGCATGTCATCCAAGTGGTTAAGTGGCTGCTGGAGCAGTGCAATGAGTTCTTATCTTTGAGAATTTCTTCTTTCAGCCGTGGCTTAATGAATTAAGTTTTAAATCGAAGACATGACTCATGCGGATTTTTCCACTATTTATATTCATCTATAACGTATCCTGGAAAAATTCTAACATGGATAAACACACCAAAGATTTGTGCAGGTATTATTTATTGATGGGTAAAAATTTGCAAGAAAAATCAGATGAACTTGCTCAGTGGACCATTTCTTATAATTCCACATGAGCTTTACAATAAAGCTATGCAAATGTTTCTATTTAGAATGTACATGCAAGGCCTCAATTTTAATGAGATATTTTTATGAAAATTGTATATTGGATTATGGACATGTTTCATAATCTTTTTTTTTATTTGTGTGCATTGATATACAGGATGTTTTTATATGAAAGAGTTCAATAATAAATATCTTATCTGATTCCTCAGCACCTAATTGCGTTACCTGTTTTATTTGTCTGGGTTTCATTCAGTACCATGTTGTGCATAATAAATACATGCCTTGTGAGACCTTATCCCTTCTCACAGTAGAATCATAATGAGCATGTACATCTCCTCCCCGTTGTGAGCGGCTTGCATACTACCTGGGGAACAAAGGTGACACAACAAACTCATATTGTCAAATAATACCTACCTTTGTCACAGCTCTATCCTATTACCCTACAAGATGGGCACGACTGCATCAGGAGGTGGATACACATGCTGTAGGGGTTCTACTGTCTCATCTGTCTTCATTAAAAACAGCGCACCACTGGGAGAATAGGAAAATCAACATAGACAGTGCTGCTAATTTATGTATTCATCATTGTTGCTACATGGGAAGCTTTGTTTGTTGCTGTGCCTCATATCCATGAAGCTACTTTAATCGCCACGAGGATGAACTCCCAGGATTTAAAACAGCCAGTTCTTTATCGGAAATGGTTTTATTTAAATATAAATATGTGTACAAAGGTACAAGCAACAATAGCTCATTTTTAGCAAATAAAATTCTTAATACATTGTTAAAAGAACAACCAAATGGCAATTAGTTATGACCCAAAACAAAAAGCATATTAACTGCATTCAATGATTGATGGACAACTTATAGAAGAAAATTTGTGGACCCAAATAAAACAAGATAGATACATATGTATATAAAGATACTTTACAATATAGCAGCTTACACGCTGTACATTAAGGCTTATATAAAATATAAAAATAAAGACAAGCGATGATATTTGCTTCCTCACTTTAAGTGTTCTCTTGTAGGCTGCCTGGTAACAGCTTTTTAGACAAATGGCAGTACAGGCATCCATACTGAAACATCCAGGAAGTGGAATGCAATTGGACCAGGTGCAGAAACCAATGTCTCAAACATGAAATGGACAATGAATATAAACGCTGAAGATTTTCACTAGACACATCATTTGCATGCAACAGAGAGAAAGTATGGGCTCAGCCATTTGTACAGTTATTTAGTGTTTCAGGGTAGTACTGTTTTTTTTGTAAACATGTTGAGAAAATCTGATTGAGTTGTAAAACTTGAGTGTATGGTCCACATTAGGACAGCCTAACACATCTAACCACACCTGAGCCTGATGAAGTTGAAGCTGCATTCAAGTTTATTTCAAGTTCAAGATTGCCACCAATTTTTTTTCCCCATACCACCACATTTGATTGTTCTGGTAAAAGCCTACTCTTCATTCTGCAATCAGAAAACACAGTAGAAAACAGTACCAGGGGCAGGACAGCAGTATTCAGCTTCAGCCTCCCTTTAGCTCTGCACAATTATCACCATCTTTGGGTTGTCATGGCTTTACCTTGTCCCTCTTGGTACAATACACATACTGTATTTAACATACAGTCTTCTGTTGAAATGAAGGCTAAATTACACATTCTCTTCATATCTCCTGCTTTTATCCACCAGTAAGAAACACTGCCAAGTCCAGCACAGGTGTTATCAGAAGAACCTCTAGGAATACAGCTCAGGCCAAGAGTATTCCACCTCTGATTAAACTCTTCATACAGCACAGTGCCTATAGCACTTGTTGGTCAGTAGAGCTAGCCTATTGTGCAGAACAGGATATGACTGTCTGTGTGGATAGCTCTGTCTTTTTGTTGATGATAGAGACACAAATGTGCTTAGAATTCCTTTTGCATGCCAACAAAACACTAAATGACAGACGACAATAGATTTGTTTTTTCCTCAAATATCTCTTAGCTTGTAGTATCTTCATTCAAAGTAGTTAAAGAGGCCATGTTGGACATTTAGCGTTGACACAAAGTAAACTCTGGAATGCAGGTAAACAGCTACCCCAGTTATTTTGGCCACTCAAATTCAGGAGATTTTCAAGTTGGCCCTTGCACTGGTAGAATATCTCCACAATTGATCATGTAGAGATAACCTGGTGAGGTATCACACTGTAATTAGAAGTTGGACTTGAACATCACAATCTGCTGAATTCTCCAGCTCAGGTGCCCTACAGTTTGTATTCTTCCCACCATCAGTCACAACACAAAGGTTGGTTATCCCATAACCAAAATTACGACTCCTTCCAAATCTTGCACAAACATGTCCGTGAAGGACGATCCAAGTAAGGAAAGTCATTGTTCATGTTAGTCCAGCCACACTTTTATGTGGAAGTGACATTGGTTATCAACTCGCTGCTTCTATACTTAAATAGTTTGTCCCATCAGACATGTGTCTGCATACGCTGTGAAGGCCGGCCATAGTCAGACTGCTGGGAGGACACCTGTGAGGAGGCGTAAGAGAAGCGGGAAGAGCTGGACACTTTGCTGGCCTGATCTGACTGGTCATATGCATCCACTTTCTCATAAGAAGCAGGCTTAACGTAGCTGGTGAAAGCACGGCCATAAGTCGCAGGTAGGTAAGCGGAGCCACTGTAGAGGGGGTCAGTGGGATAAACGTTCGCTGGCTGGGCAGGCTGCTGCTGGGCAGCTTGCTGATGTTCATAAGAGGATCGGGTCACAGTGGTGGTTGCGTATTTATGGGAGAAGTCATAGATGCGAGGCTGGGAGCCGTGCTGACCGTACATAGGACTGGGGGAGGGCAGCTGTGATGGAGTGTAGACTGGCCGGGAATTTGGTACATATTCAGAGAATCCACTGCTACGGATGTGGCGGTCATCATGCCCACGGACATTGTAGTAGCCATTGGTGGGGTCCTAAAAGAAAATGAGCATGGCAAGATTCAGGAATATGTATTTAACTTAATGAGGTAAAATAATGCATATGTGTTACTCTGAAAGTGTATAAAAGAAGCATTTTAGTTGTACCTTGATGTCGGATCTTTCATCCTCCTCCTCTTCCAAGAGATCACTGTGTTCTGTGCGTGATGTCCCTGGAGACTCACTACTGTTGGGAGCCTGAGGGAAGACCAAGCATTTGAAGAATTACTAAAATGGACAAAAACTCAACTGACTGAGAGCAAAACACAAGCATTCAATTACAGTGTGGGTGAAAATATTATTTACCATGGGCTCTTTGACATCCTCCTCATCATCATTGCCTCGGGTAGCGTTGTGATCACTGTGAACAATCTGAACTCTGATATCACTTTTAGACAGACGGGTGCACCTCTTACCTATGGAGATTAATAGGGAAAATATGTGATATATGGTTCATTCTATGTATATTAGAGGGTTTAAAAATTAACACAGATTTAAAAAAAACAGAACTAAAAGTCAGAAACATTGTCTGTTTAAATTGAAGAATTGGCTGCCCATACTAACCGTTGAGCTCACCTTTGCCTGTGTGCCTGCAGCACAGAGAGACCAAAGTAATGACACAGATGAGCAGGACACAGCCTCCACCCACTGCTCCACCAACAATAATCAGCATAGGCAGGGCTTCTGTAACAAGAACGGTAATAAAAGAAAAGTGTGGCACGAGAGGGTTGGGGTAGATAGTTGTCAAGAGAAGGGGGAAGGATGCAAATAGCAGAGGATAAATGTCAGTGTACGTACAAATCACAGCAAAAGAAAGCAAAGAGATCTGCTCATTTGTTTTGCTAATTCTAGAAACGTCAGCTCCTATATGAATTCATCTGCACTAAGCCCTGTCCTCCTCACCACGAGCATATGCTCATGCAGGCAATCCAGCATCCCACAGCCTGGCTATTGTCTCTAATCTCTCTAAAAGAAGGGTAACAAGGCCTGACATGCAATGAAGCAATAGACAGTAATCTAATTAGAGATTCCAGGAGATACCGCTGCCCATTCCTCTGGAGACCCCACTCTGCTACGTTGATGTAAATTACTGGCGAGGACCTTACTTTTGGTGTCTGGTGCAACAAAGGCTTTGACTAGCAACAGTGAAGTAGTACTGGCTAATCTTAAGATTACCTAATGGGGCTGCAGTCTAAGATGCTGAGTTTGGCTTTGACACAGTGATGGAGAATATGAGACCAACCGCAAACACATGTGGCTTCATCTAATTGACTTTTGTCCCTAATCAATATCTATGTTATAGGGCAAACATATTCATTAAAGGAACCATCTGCTGATTAAATCAAATTGATCGGAAGAGTATAATTAAGATAAGCACAAGACGGCAGCACTGCATCCACCTAATCTTGTCCCTCACACAGCAGGGATTGAAACTATTACTGCTGAGACGGGGATTATTACACTTATCAGTTTTGTACCTTGCTCCTTCAGTGTGACCAAGGCAGTGCCGGTGCCGAAGCGGTTCCAAGCGGTACAGTTGTAGCGCAGCTGGAAATCTTGAGCCAAAGTCTCAGACAGCACTAGAGAAGACAGGACTTCGTGGTCACTGGTGACTGTCTGCACCGAGTAACGACCAGAAGAACCAGAAGACAACATCATATCTCCAAAGGTCCACACCTGGGGAGAGAAGTAAGAGAATGGAAAACAGAGAATAAGTTGTATTTTTTTATGACAATTCCTCACCTCTGCACAAAGCAGAGGCCAACATGGTGGTCCGTCCTTAGATTCCTGCCAGCCTTCTGACTGAACATCAGTTCTTCTCTCTGCTGACCTCTAAGGCTCTTTATGGCTGACACGGCTCACGGGCTCATGTTTAAGCTGCCTCCCACGTCTGCCCTGCAGGTGAGGCCTAAGGAGGGTTAGGTAGCAGCACTATGAAATTAGGCTTCTCTACTGCTTCCAGCTCGGGGCCAGCAGGGCACCTGTCTCTCACTCCTCCTCACACCCTAATTATCCTTTCTCAGCCCAGTGTATGTTGAGCAGTTCAACAGGGTCAACCGAGTGATGCCTCTTGGGCCTCTAATTGAATGCAGTTTGGCTGAAACCTGCAGGAAGCCTGTCTCCCACCGCTCTTTCAACACTGCTATCTCTCCAGTCACTGTCTGGGCAATTACAGTTGTGAATATGAGCGTATTCATATTTGTGAGCATGTGCTGGCACAAAGATGTGAAGGTGAGGTCAGGGGTAAAGCTATTGTGACTGACTGCTCTCCTATGGGTGTGTCTAGGAGGGACACAGAATATGCAAGCTCCCCAGCATAAGCGAATGACTTACAGGACAAACAAGAGGTTCACTTACAATCTTATCAGGTGGGGGGCTGCTTCCCACTCGGCATTCCAGCTTGCCCTTGGAGTGCTTGACAGCATGCTGTGTGCCATCTGCTGTGATGATAGGAGGGCCTGGTGTGAAAAAATAGAGAAGAGAGCAGAAGTAATGAAAAAAAAAAAAAAAGAAAAACAGGATTAAACACGTCCCATATGTCAAGTTTGTTATAACTTTTTTTTTTTTTTTAAGTCTATTCATTATGACCAACATAACAAGCAGGCTAAGAACAGATGGTACTCACCATTTACAGTAAGAGTAACATCTCTTTCTGCAACTCCAATTCGAGGAACGATGGCCTTGCAGGTGTATACTCCAGCATCCTCCTGGGTAACAGCCTTCAGCTGCAGGGTGTTACTGTTACTGAGCACCTAGGGACAGATCCAGAAAGATAAGTGTGTGTGAGAAAGTGAAGGTGCAAGACAGTAGAAGAGAAGAGGTGGCAAAAGTAGATGGGGAACTTTATTAGTTGCCTTCTCATTGTGTAGGCAGCTCCGAGGTGGGCTGACCACTGTAACAAATGCTGGTGGTTTGAGCTTAATTTCTTTGTGAAGAGCTTTAATCAGAGCATTAAGCACTCCAGCCACCGCTGAGTGACCGTGCTGTTGGGGAGATTGTTGTAATTAAACAATGGGGACAGGATTGTGCATACTATGGTGTGAGTGGGCCTTAGCCTTTGGAGCTGCTACACTCACTCACTCCTTAGCTCATTGATCCTGTCATTCCATCAAGCTGTGATTAATCCATTTACCCCCACTCCATCCTCCTCCTCCCCCTCCTCTCCACACACACACACACACACACACTCTCCAATTTTTTTATTTCAACACACTTATGGAGTAACCCAATTAATCCATTACTCGTGGCTCTGTGAGGGACGGTGGCAGTGGGCGGATTAGAAAAATGCTTGTGTGTTTCACTCAGAAGGGCTAAAAGCGTTTACTCTTTCAGATGACAGCATCACTTACGCCATCCCACAGCATTCTTTTACTGGGGGTGTTTTCTCCTATATTGCCTCAGAAATTATATTAGTGCCTGTAAAGAAGCTCCTATGGGATGTCCCTACTGATGGTGCGCACAAAAAGACTTTTACCCAGGATGATGTAAAGTGAAGGTGGTCCCAATTATTCCTCCTACAAAATTGACTTTGAAGAAATTAATACTCAAGTACAGTAAGGACAGTAATGTGAAGCAAAGATATTGAACTATATGAATTAATTCTTCACGTCTGAGCCACAACATGGCTCGCTGGATGACTGACTGATTTAACAATCGATTGACTGATGATGCTGTATGAATCTGTCATTGGACAGTTGTCTGCCAGAGGCTTTAGCCCTCAGGGAGTGTGGTGAAAGGAGGTGTTGAAGATTCAGCTGCAAAGGAATATGTAGGGGGCGGGGGGAGTGTGAGGGATTCGTGCCTCAAGGCCATGTGTGAAGGCTTCTCTCTAGAGGGAAAGTGTTGAAGGGTGGTGCTGAAGCTTTACCATAAAAAATAAGGTAGTGACTAATGCTTGCTGCCTTACCACACTGGAGCCCTGCTTGGTCCAGGCCAGGGTCAGAGGAGGGTTTCCAGTCCAGGCACAAGTAAAGGCTGCATCCATTCCAATGTCTACTGTCATTGGCTTAGGCTCTGACAAGAGTCTGGGGCCAACTAGAGGAAAATAACACAGAGAGCAAGTTACAATCAATAAGCCCATGCTTCTAAAATAACATATCCTCTAGAAAAACAGCTTAATCACACAGCATTCAATGTTCCCTACAGTGAAACTCACACTGAACATCCACCAGGGTGCTAACATTTGTGCTGCCCACAGAGTTGGACACCTCACAGGAGACAGGATCTGTGAAGTAGGAGTAGTCTACTGTCACCTCAAGGCTGTCCCCGTTTGCCTCAGAGATGGGAACTCCTCCTTTAGACCACCTGGGACAGATGAATAATCACATTATACAGTCGCATTAGTTCAGGGAAGGTTCTTAGCCATGCGTGACAAAGTGGCTATTAGCTGATTCATGACTTGTGCCAATCTCAATCAAATACTGCCAATCCAACAGCCCATTTAGTCCATCCCACTCATCACTTGGCGTCCTTGCATTGCTTGTCTTATCTATTTGGCACTGGTATGTTTGTAGCATATTGTATCTTGGGATATTTAAATAATTGAACTGTGTCATTAACATTATTGATCTTGTTACCTGGCTGGCTCTGTGTGTAATGTGACTGTGAACACTTTAAATTAGGATGGTTACCTGTATCCGGTGATTTCCGGATTGGCTGAAGCAGAACAGATGAAGAGAACTTTGGCTCCTTCAGTCACAGTCTGAGGCTGGACCGATAGGGTCACTGATGGAGGGTCTGTGAGAACAAAAAGCCTTATTATTGACAGAAATAATCTAATAGGTGTACAACAAAGTCTCTCCATTTGTGTCAAAAGGTACGGAATTTTAAGGTTGGTTCTTATGAGCATAATAACCTAATTGCAGCTTTGGAAATATACCTTTAAGAACAAACTCAAAAATCTACTCAAAGACAGTCAACTCTGTAATCATTGATTTTAAATATGAATGTATGACTGTGTTTGAATATGTGAGTGCATCTGCGGGTGGGTGTGTGAATGTATTGGTGTATATATGAACCGCTTAATTGTACAGTTTTTTTGTCATTGTCCTATTGCTACTTCTCTGATTTTATTTATTTATGTTTTTTGTTTTTTTTTTTAACAAATGTTTAACTTATGAACTTACAAGGGACTGCAGATATAAATTAGCTCTGAGCTAACTCTGGTACAGTGCATCAAATGAAACATTTATGTTTTTTTAATTGTACATGGTCCCTTTACAAATAAACTCAGTAATAACTATGGATGAAACGAAATCTGTTCCACACAATGTGTTTTCTTCTCTACTTTATGCTCTACTGGTTTCCTTTAGCGCACATTCATGTTGGTATACTCACGCTGGACATTGATCGTGATGGATGTCTGTCGTCCGGCAGGTGCGGCTGGGTTGAGAACCCTGCAGGTGTAGGTGCGTCCAGAGTCGCTGTCTTCTGGAATGAGTGGAAGCATACTGACAGCCGCCTCCCGTTTTCCATCTTCCATCAATGTCTATAGAGTCAGGCAACAGTAAAATGCATCTTTAGTACTGCTAGATGTCTGAGAGCCGGTTTACACGTTATGCCTTTAGACAGGCTTCTTAGATTTTTATTAAAATCAAGCACAGCTGAAAATCTACTCAGTGTGGGACAAGCAAGTCACTTGCCATTTGTGTTTGCACCACTTAGGAATATCTCAATGACGCTGCAGGTCTTATTTTTTCATGTGTGAGGCATTAAAATTGCCATCCTGTTCTTTGGCATGGCAGTTAAATCATATATTTTATGATGCAGCAGGGGATATTGTGCTGTTCCCACATTTCTGAGAGTGTTCCCCGTCAGCGCTCCTTGTTTGTCATCATCTTTTAAATCTATTTACTGCTCTCAGAAATCAATACGCCTAAGTGAGGAAAGGTGTAGATTCTGAGGATACGTCTTACAGCTTTCTCACTCTCATTCTCATCCACACACATGTACACACGCACACATATAAAACTGTGAAGAAGGCAGAGGCGGGCGTGTGATGGTTTTTTAGGGAGTGACAGTGAAGAAGAAGTGTCACATCTTTGGAAAAGAGCAAGAGTAAGCATAGCCTTTTCCCTGGACAGCCAAATCAATGGACCAGGCCTCTTCACTTCCTCAGTTACAGACACAAAAAGCATTTTTATGCTAGATCAAATCACATCAGTCCCTGTCACCACCCCTCACCTGGACAAAGTACTCTTAACCCCTACTCTTACTAGGATTGGAAATTCTCGTTTGTTTTCTTTCTGGATGCCTCTCCTCTCCACTCCTCTCCTCCCCTCTCCTCTCCTCTCCTCTCCTCTCCTCTCTTCTCCTCTCCTCTCCTCTCCTCTCCTCTCCTCTCCTCTCCTCTCC
>JAPTYR010178424.1:0-10447 GCA_029814505.1 Siphamia roseigaster
GTCTTTCAACTTCAAAGATGACTCCATCATAAACAGTCCACATGGACAACATTAAAGGGCATTCATTCCATTCTATTATTTACATAATAAATCAAAACACCACACCTTTGTTTACCTGCTTTACTAGTTTTGGATACTTCCTGTAGCCTTCAACAGAAGCATCACATGATGTTGTTTGTGACCCATCTTATAGGCTGTTTGAGGATTGGCTCAACATCAGGTTTCAAACAACATCATATGATGCTTCTGATGAAGGCTACAATAAGTAGCTGAACCTAGTAAAGCAGGTAAACAAACACAGCATCTGTCTGTTTAAAGAATCTAAATATAAAGGCACGAAAGGTGTTGGACATGAGCCAGATATCATTTTAATTTGTATTTACACATATTGAAAGCAATGCTGCCAGAAACACTTCACATATTACCTCTAAAGGGTGCAGGTATTTCTTAGAAAAGAGAAACCTATTGTCAAAACATCTGCACTCCCATTGTGACCAATTTGCATTTGTGGTTATTTTCTCCATGTTTGTTTTTAAGTTTTGTAACAGCATTATTTCTTTTACAAGTCCAAGTTGTATTTAGCACATTCCAGAGCATGAAATTTCTATTACTGCATTTCAGTCTTTTTTAAAGAATCTGTAGTAACACTGATACAAATGATCCGGCTAATACAGATTCAATGTAACAGCTGAGCTTCCCAGAGAATATTGCCCCAACCTCACTGCGTCCAGACATGGTCATTTTCTCCAACTCCACCAAAAAAGTAATCAGGTCAGAGCTTACTGTACCCTGGTAAGAGTACATGGATGAAGCCCAAGAGGGGAGACATGCAAAGTACCAAGAGTTGACAGAACAGTGCAGAAGCAATGGCTGGGTGGCCTTCTATGAGCCCATCGAGGTGGGATGTGGATGCTTTGCAGGTCACACTATACAGATTCTTAGCGAAGTTAGGGATTGTTACCCTGACTAAGAAGAGGGTGGCTCTGGCTAAAGAGGGAAGCCCCGTGGGTCAACTGCTGCTGGGAGGCCGGCCGGGACTTGATCACCCCGGTTGGGTCACCTGTGCAAGGGTGTATGATTTTCGAACAGACCCGAAACACCTGTTGACCCCAGGAAATGTCGCTGCATCCCTTGCGCATCCACAGGACATATTCTAGAAGGTTACTTCTACCCACCTTTATCATTCATTTCCAGCAGGTGAAACCGTCTCAAGAACCGGCAACAATGCAGCTTCTACATTTGTATAACTTCGGGTCATGGGTGCGAATGTGATTCCGGACATTACTCAGTCTGAAGAAGGTCTTACTGCAAAGCTACATGGAAACACAGAAGGAAAGAAAAAAAAAAAACTGTAATTAGCACGTAATTAATAGAAAGAAATTCATATGGCATGAGCCTGGTTGTGCAGAATGTTTAATTTGCTGGATTGGAAAACCCTAATCCATATACATTTTTAAGATTACCACATGACACTAAATATCACAGTGTGGGCTAATGTGGGTGTCACCCTACCATCCCTTGACCAAATGTACACAACTTGGAGAAGAAAGAGCCCACAAGATCAGGTCAGACTGTACACACACACTAGACCCCCCCCCCCCATGTGGCAGGCTCAGGGTCAAACTCAAGGACAAGGACTAAAAAACAGCTTCTTCCCCCGGGCTGGAAAAGCTTTGGTCAAATCTGACCTTTGACTACACTCTGCACTTTCAGCTAAAGACAGTCTGACCATTTCTCTGCATATTTCCATATTATTCATATGTTCCTGATTTAACTTTACTTACTTATATATTTATATACTTGAAGTATATTTGGTTTGCATTTATACTTTTATCTGCTGTGACAGGGATTTCTGTCAAAGAAAATTTCCTCGCATAAACATGTGCAATGAGAATAGAGAACCTACCTATCAATGTTTATCTGAGAATAAGGGACCGAGTGGATGTGCAATATGGGATGAAACCTTTAAAAGACTTCTTTTCAGTGGTTCCTAGGGAATTCATTTTATTACACAGCTGTAATTCAAATCCTTTGAGTGGTTGGGAATACATTTCACACACATTTGCGAAAATAGCTAAAAATCACAGCTTACCGGACACGGCCAGTGTTTGCCTTCGACGTGTCTGAGCTGATGCATCATCAGAGCGTCACAGTCCTTATAGGAGGCTGGGCATTGCAGACAACCATGAGCTGCCTTTGGGACTTTGGGGGCTTGGCTTCGTGGTCCCCGGAGTTGCTTTAGCCTTGCCCTACGCACAGCGTCCAACATGACACATCTCCTGCCACTCAGAGGGACTTTTCCTTTCTGTTGGGAGGAAAAGAAGAAAATATGGATGCGATTATATTTTGTAAATTAATAATTTATATATATACATATATATATATATATATATAAAATACAGTAACAAAAATGTATCACGTTGGCACTGATACAATGTATTCTCCTAGACTGCTGTGAATTGAACGGTCATCTGAGAGGTAGTTATGTCACAACAAGTTATTAGACCCTTCTTTCTAATAATTGGTATCACAATGGCTCCTTTTCCGCCACAGGAACTTTACCAAAAACACCTCAGTGTGTTTTCAACAAACTTATACAGGTAAAATATTTGAAATTGATTTAATATTGAATATTTAAAACACCCCCCTACAAAGGTGCCTTTGTAGGGGGGTAGGTCTTTTCAGATTATTCTGAATTCTTGAGGATTGGGGCTATGTGCTGAGGAACACAGATTGGTGAAACACAGCATTCTGCAGCCACAATGCTTAAACCAGTGGACAGCTGCAAACTTATTTAATAAATTTCTATAAGCTTCATTTAATTTGTGTTTGGATCACATGGAAAATAGAGCAAAGAAGAAAGGCTACTAGAAGAGGATGATGTGCATTTGCCGAATTCACTCTAACATTTTGAGTGCATTTGGCTCGCTACAATAAGTTCACTGCGATAATCCGTCTGTCCATCCAAATACACTCTGGATAATAAGCTTGGACCTCATCTTACACATCTGCCAATTGCACTCAAAAGAATTTCAGCAGGAGTTAAGAGTCATCAGCTATGCCCGAGCTTAATAAGTTTCCAGGAAATTTGAGGTGCGGTGAAAGCATGAACCAGATAAATTACCAGGAATTCTTTTACCCGCATAAAGAAACTCCTGGTAATAAAAGTTCTTAGGAATGTTGATGTAAAATGGGCTACTGTATTAAATCCCCCCTCAAAAAAAATTTTTTTTTTTTTTTCAATCATCCATGTCATCTGCAATTTCATTCAAGACTGATTTTCTACAATGCAACAATTAACTTGGTATATCTACCTTTGGCATGGTCCGTGCAACTGTTGACCTAGTAGATTTGGGTTGCTGAAGAGTGTCGTTTTGGACATTTGGCCTGGGTCTCCGAATCTTCACCCGCCTCTCCACCTCAGGCAGGGAGGTCGGCCCTCTGGCTCTCAATGTCCTGTGCTGGGACTCTTCTGTTCCAAATTTCTCCCCAACTTGTGAGACAGATCGTGTTAAACAGATATCGACACTCTCTTCTTCTTTCTTCAGTCCTGTCATAGGTCCTCCAGGTTGTCGACAGAAGCTGAAGAGAAAGCCGGAGTCCAGTAGCTTGATGGGGGGCTTGCTCTGGCGCTTGCCTAAGTCTGGTGAGGGTGGATCACAGAAAGACACCCCAATTGGCACAGGTTCTGCAGGTTCCTCTTTAATCACTTTGTACAGAGGATGGTTGTAGATGGATGGAGGAGGTGCATGTTCTGATATCTGAAGCATACCGGGCTCATTACCTTTCATTCTCGGTGTGGTGTCCATGACCCCCCTCAGTGCCTGGTTCCCCAACTTCCTCCTCTCCACTCTGAGCTTACACTTTGACTTCTCTGCCTCCCTTATGGAGGTCCGTCTGAGCTTGGCTTTCGGGGCAGGTCTGCTGCTATTATAACGTGGGGTTTTGACAGCGTCGACATTGACCCTACTTCTGGCTTGTGTCCTCTGTGACGGTGGAGATCTGTGAGGTGCATGGCTACAGCAAGGTTTTGATTTAAGAGAGTGACCTGAGATTGGGTCATCAGAGGTTTCTCCTTTGACCCTGACTGTACTCCGAACTGGAGGTTTGATGGCATTGCGTCGTCGAGGTTGCTGAGGACGAAGATGAGTACCGTCACCTGTTCTCACTGACCGTCTCAGCTCCCTACCTGCGTAGGAAGACCCGGATGGAAGCCTGAACAAGTCTGGTAACACTACTTTACTTCGCATGCTCCGGTCACTTGGAGGGACACGCTTTTGGGTGTATTTTGGTCTTTTTACTGTGATTTCAACTCGGCTGACTGGACCCTCAGACTTTCTTTTCACTGACTTTTTAAGAAGGCGAGTGTTAACTGGGATACAGAGGGGAAGAGAAAGTGTCACACCTCCATATGGTAGTGCTGGAGGTGTTGAGCGGGGTTTACGCCTCTTGGTCAGGCAATAGTTATTAGCTTTAAGCTTCCTTAGTCGTTTCTTTTGCCTCCAGCCGATGAGGTCCTCTGGTCTGGGAAGGAGGGCTGTCCTCTGTAGACCAAGAACACTCATGAGCTTGTATTTTTCCTGCGCTCTTTCATAATCCTCTTCATCCTCTGCAACCCTCTCTACTTCTGCCTTAATTCTAACAGGGCTAGTAACAGCACTGGGCCTTGTACTGCAAGAGAGTTGAGAGTTAGATTTTCTGTGTTGTCGAGGGCTTTCGGACATGGGCAGAAATCTCTGAACCTCTTTGGCAGCTCCTGGGGTGGAGCGGAGAAGACGGGTGCTTGAAGGAGGTACAGTTGAGTAATTTCGCAACTGTACAGAAATGGCCTTTTGTGGTGAACTGGGTTTTTTAAATGAGGGAGATTTAAAATCCATGAGTTTCATTCTGTTTGAGGGACTCAGAGGGAGGCCATTGTGGCCTTGAGGGTTTGGTGTTCTGCGTAAATTGCGTCTAGGGCTCGATTCTGAAGACTCATCTGACAAATCTAGTGTTAGCTTGAATCTGTCATTTGGACTGTCCCCAGATCCCAAAGACCTTTTCCTTTGGTTCTCCCTCTGCTGGTGCTGACGGCATGGGCTACCACAGGCTGTTGACAAGCGCTTGCCAGAATGAAGTGTAGAGCATGGCAATGACTGCTGTTCCTGCTCTTTCATAAGAGCGGTGCAGGCTTCCACTGCAGGCCACATGCCCAGGTGGCGGGCCATAGTGATGACTTCAGGAAGGTTCTCCTGGCGAACGCACAGAGTGGAGGAGTAGGAGAAATCCAGCAGAGACAGAAGACTGTCCTCACTGAAACCTAAGGAAAACAGGAGCCTTTAATTAGATATGCCAAAACACGGTCAATCAGTGAGCGATACACAAGATGAATGACTATGTAAACAGAGGATCAGAGACAGCAGGAAGAGTGGGAGCAAAGCGTAAACATGACAGCTGAGACTAACAGACAATATAACTGCTTTAATCAGGGCCACTTCAGCCTCATCATCAAAGACATAAGAAAATGAAAAGACAGGCTATGGCTGTACCTCTGTTCAGAGTCTGGAACTTCCAGATCTGGATCTCTGGACTGAAATCAACAAGTTGGTCTTGTATCTAAACAAGTCTTAGAAATGCTTTTTGAAACAAGGTTTGTGTGTAACTTTGATACAAAGTTTGATTCTTGCTTGAAAATTGTTTTTTTTTTTCAATACATTATTACAAGATGATGCTTTTCACAAAAAGATCTTATTACTGTGACTCTGTTAATAGACTTTGGAGTACTAAACACTGAAACATCTTGAACTGTGATGATTGCACACTGATGCTTGAGCAAATATTTATAACATTTCATTTTATAATAATCCTTAATGCTCCCACAAAGACAGTGATGATGTAAACTGTGTTTTTAATTATTTTATTTCACTGTATTTATGCCTGTATTTGTCTTTTTAGTGTGGAGGAGTGTTTGTTAATTCTGTACCAGCCGTGACAAAGGAAAATTTCTATTTTGTACGTGGAAAAGACAATAAAGCAAGCTATCTAGCCATCTGTCAATCAAAGCCCACTTTTTCAGATAAATCCACACTATGAAATTCATAAAGAAAAATACTTAATGCCCTACAATCTAAGGTGTCCCACTGTCAAACTTTAATCTACAACAAATTACTGTTTAATAAATAGAAGTACACATTAAAATTGATATCTTTTTCAGCGCAGCAATACAAAAATGCTTCGTAAAAACGCTAGTGTCCCATTCCTGTGAACCACTCTTAACGTCAGAGCCCCTCACTCGCTTAGAACTCCTCTAAATCTCCTGCAAAATTGTTTTCTTTACCCAACCTGTGGGGAATGATGTAATGGGCTCAAAAAAAAAAAAAAAAAAAAAAAAAAAAAAAATCACAATTCTCTTAATGCTTGTTCTTAGCTGGCCATACAATCACAGAAAATACAAAAAAAAAAAATCCATCAGAAATAACGTTATTTGACTGTCACGTTTCCACAAGGGCTGGGTGATACAACCTCAAATTATGTTGTGTTCCAGGCCACCCATAACTCATACTTTTCTGACCTTCTTCCAGTGAAAATGTACTGAACGCGAGTCAAACCCATAACTTCCCAAGCATAAACTCATACTAGATTCATGTACTTCCAGTTACACGTTTGATGTCACACCACCCGTCAAACAACAACGGTGATCCCTGTGGACACGGTGTTTATGCAGATTATTTATTAAAACAAGGTATTGCTCTAATGTTATTTAAGTGTAAATGTTCTACATAATCAGCAGCTTCTCCCTAGACCAAACGCTAACGCTAGTTAGCTAGTTTTCAGCCCATAGAGTGGAATAATAAATTTACACCAAGTACATATCCAAATATAGCTACAACTAACAGAACATAAAAGGTAGAACAGCTTCTCTTGCTTTACGCACTGTTTTTCCTCCCCCGTTTCCCTCAAATAAGCAAAGAACAAACACCCCTGGGATAGAATTGCCTGTAAATGAGTAGAAGAATTAGCATCTAGATCCCACAATTCCTTGGACTCTGGCAGTTTGGCATGACTTCCCTGGAACACTACAAAGTCATAAGTCATGGTTTTTTTTTTTTTATGAGTGAAACACACACATTGGTGAGATTATTTTTGAGATGTGTTTCTATTTCAACTCCAACATACACTTCTAATTACTATAATATATAACAAAAACGTGTACAGTTCTAACAGACTTGTGAGAGAAATATTTGTGAGATATTTTTAGACACCTGCAGAAACCCTTCGATAGAAATTGGTGGTACACAGCATAAAGAACATCTTATCTTGTGAACTACGAATATATATTTAGAAACAGTAATCTGAAATATTGAATATGTCTCAAAAGAAAACACACACGAAAACATTTCAATAATGGGAAAATCATCTTAAAATACAAAGTTTTGGTGACTCTGAGGCTCTGTGAGTCAAAACATGAGCACTAGTAACATTCATTTTTGACTGCAAGTGTGTGATCTTACCAGTGAGATCTATGTCTTCCTTCATGCTGTAGTCCATGTCTGTGAAGATTTCCTGGAAGTGATCGCTGACAGCCGCCAAGACAGCTCTGTGAGCAGAGTAAGATTGGCCATTTGTCCGCAGAGTAATGTCACAGAACAACCCCGCCTCTCGCTGACTCCTCAACTTGTTCAGCATGTCAGCACTGTGTGACGCCATGGTCTTTGTGAGGCATCTTCTGGTAACCATCTCCTGAGGGGGAAATGCAGAGGGCCTTCATTATACAGCTATCATGTGTGAGCGCAGAAAACATGGAGACACCTCAGTGTGAGAGCAAAATCGAGTGAGAAAGTGTGAATTAAAATGTGTGACATGGAAAAGAATGAGGCATTGATGAAAAAAAACTGAGAAGAGCTGATAGTTTGGTGGGAGAAAAAAAATTAGAACAACAACTTTCCTCCTCTGATGAGCTGCTACATAGTTCACTTCTGATGCAGATGGTACTTACCTC
The DNA here is from genome assembly GCA_029814505.1 of Siphamia roseigaster. Classification (NCBI taxonomy): domain Eukaryota; kingdom Metazoa; phylum Chordata; class Actinopteri; order Kurtiformes; family Apogonidae; genus Siphamia; species Siphamia roseigaster. The sequence continues at coordinate 7,979 of JAPTYR010178424.1, forward strand.
TTTTTTCTTTGTGCGCTGGGGCTGACACTCTGAACATCCTAGGACAAAGTCACGGATCTGAAAGTACATTCCTGTGAAATAAGCATGTCACCATTAGAAGTTATACTCAAAATTTAGAGCAATAAAAACTTCTTCCAGGTCTAAACCATAGCCGCTGAAAATGAGCAGAGGGGACAAGACTGTCTCAAGTTAGTTTGTGGCCAGTTTATGTACACACCTTTACATAGAGCAACAGGCTAGAACAAAAGATTAACCCAACCAGTCTCACATGACTGAAACTTCTGAATGATCAAGAAGTGTATTCTGCCCTGGGGGAGGCCGTCTGAGGAGAGGAACCTCAAAACACCATGGCAGCCTGATTGAATGAATTTGCATCAGCTCAATACCCATTCTTTCAAGGAACGAGACCAATCTACTTAATTAGGTTTGCAAAGCAAGATGAGGAGCTGAACTCTGGCCTGCTGGGGTAAAACCGGTTTCATGTTAGATTGACTTGCTAACCTAATCAGTAACCTGAGGGCTTGTCACAATAAAACAAAAAAGTTCATTCACAGGGACAGGTCAGACACTACAGAAGTAGACAAGCAGAATCTACATTTGTGACAAGGACAGGATGAAGCGAAAATGATTTCCTTCCTAAAACCCAAGTTAAGACCCCAGTCTAACATACCATTCTGTCCAGTGTTAAGCTCCAGTAACATTTTTTATAACTATGGCTGAGTCATGAAGAAGTTTACTCATCCAGCTTTACAACCATCATGCTGATCTCAGTCCAAGTATTTGCATCAACAGGCTGGATTACACTTCCTTCGTATGTGACTGTAATGTGCCAACACTTCTGTACAATAGAAAATTGATAATCACTGTAGTTTGACATGGATAATAGTGGAAAAAAAGATCTGCCTTCAGCCTCCCTGTCCTCCAGAATCAGATGTATGACATGTAGTGATGGTTTCTTCATACCGTCCCACCAGTAGTTGTCAGCCACGCATTTGTAGGTCTCCTCCAGGGAAAGATGACGGTGGCCAGGCCGCCGCCGGTGGAAGGCGCAGATGGCCTCCAGCCGCCGGTCCTCGTCCAGAACCTCCCGGTAGTAGATAAAACCCCTTTCCAGTTTCTTGCGGTAGAGCAGTCCATCGATCTCCTCGAAGTTTGGCGACGGGCGTGTGGAATGCCCACGCCCTTTCGAGTTCCCCACTGACTCCATCCCTCCGGTTCTGTCCGTGTCTCGGTCCGACCAGGGTTTGGACGGACAGAACGGGTCTGTGTGAGCATACTGCGCGTTAGAGTGGGTGCAGTCGCCGGCCATTTTAACCGGCTTTGTGCTCAAAGTATCTTACTTTCTCTTGTCTGAGAAGCAAAGCAGTATCTGTCTAACCCTCACACTCAGCCTTGTTCGTGGACCGTCGGCCCCTGCGCGTCACAGCGGGGAGCTAGCAGCCAAACTTTACCCACCGTCCTGAAACAAAGTCCACGTGGATGCGGTGACAGGAGACAACAGACCACCGACCTAACAATAAGTCACAACAACCATTATTTTGGCACTAACGGGTGGACTTTTATCGCGGGGAAGCTACAGACTCGACAGATGGAAGTTTACCGTAACGCCCCTCATCATGACTTATAAAAACTCGTTTTGTGATTGGCGCTACAGGATAAATTGACCATTAGATGAGTCAATACCATTTCTCAGAAGGATCTACCTTTGCATCCTCGGCGTCAGTTAACGCAGCACCTCTTGCTATCTTAACAATTGTACTTCACATCTGACATTTCACTACAGCTGCGGGTTCTAACTAGAAATACTGGTTAATTTCTGGACAGTTGTGGCTGTAACGTCACGCAGTACTGCCATTAACTGCTTGACTGTCCATCCAAGTGTAGATAATAAATGCAGTCAGAATATCGCGCCAACAGCATCGAGACAACTGATGTAAAGTCACCAGTTTAACGGGGACCACGGAAACAGGCTTGACCGCCAACCTTGCATGGGCAGCCCGTCTTCCATCTATTTCAGGAGTCGGGAGTGGTCTCCGGGGCTAGATGACGGCAGACAGCTTCACCTCTGGCGTTAACTTGAGATTTCTTTTCGCCAACTCGAGTCGGAAGCAACATGATGACGCAGCTCTCAGCTCAGCATCGCCACTTCAACGACCTAAAAGCGAGGTTGTCTCGGCGATCAGCACAAATGTTGTAAATCACCTCCGTGGCCCCTCAAAAGCGAACCAACAAGCTCAGTTTACACATCCGACACAGTTCGTACCACTCTTGCTGACACAAATCCAGTATGACGGCCAAACAATCCAATTTTTTAAACTCGTAACCTTCTGTTTGTTGCTAGTCGGCAGCCAAACGATCCAACTCTTCCCCGCCTTCAGACAAAGACCATTAGCAGATGCTTTAAAGAGCCTTACTGAGAAGAAATGTGATTGGCCAGCAGAGCTGTCACTCAAACGTAGTTTTCGTCTA
>JAPTYR010180362.1:0-10435 GCA_029814505.1 Siphamia roseigaster
AAAAAGTGAGTGAGTATGATCCAAGTAGCCAACCTTATGAATGATACGTATTATTCTTTTTTGTAACACAGTCAATGCCTTTATGGTCAACCTGCTGAACCAAGGGCCTCGTTCTGCACTGATTCTCCCAAACCATTAGGATGTGATCGTCCCTGCCTAATAAAATAAGAATGTCCCATTAAATGGTTTTGTTTTGTACACCTAATAATTAAAGTCTGGTCTTCAGCAGAAAGTGACAAATACTTTAAATCAAGAAACATATATAAGAGAATTCCGAAACGGTAATTGCGTATCACTTAGGAGGTGCAAGAAAATGTTGTTCCTGCAATGTCGCGATATTTTATTTCACGATACTGTATCAATATTAAGACATACTGTATCAATATTGTTAGGTATTTATTCAAATACAGATCAGGCAGAGGTTCTTTTTTTTTTTTGTTTTTCCTTTTGGTTTATATTTTATTTAGTATTATTAACGCTGTTTTATTAAATAATGATTATTTGAAGCATCCTAAAAGCACTTTTTACTCCTCGAGAGGCAGGTGTTAGTTCCTTTGTTGGAACTGCACAAAAATAACGTTACAATGTCAGTTCTAAACAAATAGAATTTGAACATTTGGGCAGAACCTTAATTAAACTGTAACGTCTGTAAAATGTCATTTGTTTGACATTTTTATAGAGGAAAATTTTGTGATCCTGTTCTGATCAAATAAAAATATGTTTAGTATTTGTGCATATTTCTGCTGTAATTCAATTCTTTTAGTAAATAATTATTTTTTAAAAAAGAAACAAAAGTGGCCTTGCTAACAGTATCATCATGATATATCGTGACATATTGTCTGCTCTGAGTAATGTGACTTGTATGGCCAGATTTTTACCTAGTATCACTGGTAATGCAGACTTGCAAAATGGATTTGGGTTCCTAATTGATGCAGCCTTCTGTTACTCAAGGCAGATGACAAATATAGGAAAATCTTGAGATGGCTTCTTTACTCTGTCTGTATCTCTATTTTTTTTTTTTTTTGTGAAATTCTTCTTTGAGACACTCTGTACGTATATTAAAAACTTATGACTTGCATTTGCGTGTCTTTGTGCAGCGGAGAGGAAACTAGGCTCGACAGAGAGAAGATACTAAGGGCCCTTCTGATGACAGAGCTCTGAGACCATGACCCTTGACCCCTGAGGCAACCTCGTCAGATGCTCTAAACCAGAAGTGGAGAGAGATTCCAAAGTCATCAGCTGTGCAATCAACATTTGTACATTTGCATTATACATTCATCAGTATAGATATATATATATATATATATATATTTGCATAAATGCAGTTGTTATATTTGCTTAAATGTTATTTTAGAGGAATGGGTCTTTATATTCATCAAACTGAAACTGTTCAAACTATGAGTGAGACTGAATCAAATGGACTCACTGATGAACACACACACACACACACACACACACACACACACACACACACACGACAGACAAACCACAGATGTGACTGGTGCTGCCTGCATGATATGTGTTACAAATTAAATGTTTATGGTTTTATTTATTTATTTTTTTGTGATTTTCTCGTCACTGTGTCCATGCTGATACCTTAACTGCGTGTCAGATGCAACTGTGGAAGAGTTTCATTGTTACACTTTACAAACGCAAGGCTCAAGAGCAAGTCAGTTCACTTTCAAATCACCTTGTTCCAAATGTAAATAGGACTTATTAGTAATGAATCTGCTGATAAAGCAGGCTGTGTAAATACTCATTTCCTCATTATATTTATTCTAAGAATTTCCATCCTGACATCTACTCCATTTCGACTTGAACAAACCAAACTTGCATATCAGAGTGAATTGAAAGTGAAGTGATTTTTTGTGAAACTTATGCAGCTGCGGTCTCATTCCGCCCACTAGAAGGAGACAAATCTGAAGTCAGTGCTTTTATGGCAGCTCAACACATTATCAGAAAACATATCATGGATCACTTTGCTGCTTTTCTTTTACATACAGTGTGAATTTGTTTATCACAGGTCAAACTAAAACTTGCTCTTAGAAGCCATGTTGTTGCACATTCGATATGGTTAAACAAGTCTGCAGCTCGCAAACTTTATGTCAGCCCTTATTTCATCACCACATCTGAGGCGGTGTGTGATCTGCCGCTGTGCTGTATGTGTTGTTCCTGCCCTTGGACGGATCTTAATAAAGGCCACATCATCGGTTTGACAAATCTGTAGCAGCATCTCTGGTCTTTGCTCTGACATGGGAATGTGGATCGGCCTCACCCTGACTGTCTCTTTGTGAAGTGTGTATGTGGGCCTCACCCGCCCTGTGAGGGAATGTTGTTATAAAGGATATTACTCATTTATCTGCCTCTACACACCTATCAGGTGCAGTGAGTCAACCTGTAATTGCACCTCTGCTCTGCCCCTGTCAACCACATTGCACTCCATATTTCACTCTCAAGGCAACATGCATTAAATGTGAGGGAAAGTGTTGCATATAAATAGAATCAGGTTTGTACTAGAGTCCTCACACCAAAGCAAAAGACCAGCTCAAAGTCATCTGTAAACATATTGTGCAATTATGTCCTTTTTTCAGCTGCTTCTGATATAAACCATGGATATATACATTACATATACACTATTTGGACAAAAAATAAATAAGACTGCATCACTGTTGATTTGAAATATGATAAAAAAAATGTTCACATTTATAAAAAAATCAAGTGTAAAATCAGTGGTTGCTCAAAGTTTAAAGATTGAGTTTTCTTTACAAGTGAGAGGTAACTTGTGGTTTGTTTATGGTGAGAATCTGTCAAATGTTTCAGAAATCTAGAGGTAAAACATTTAAGAGAACTACAATAGGGGAAATAAGAAACCAAAGTTGAGTAAAATCAAGTACGTATATACCAACTGTGAAGCATATGTTTGTTAGTTTTACCTAAAAATGTAAACAAAATTAACCCTATGGATCAAATAAAAATGTTTATCACAATATTTATCATAATATGAGCCAGCCTCCTGTTAGTAATGAAACACCTGAATTCACAGTGTCTATTTTGTCCATAAAGTTCAGGTAGTGCCTGTAGCTGCTTACATTCCTGTAGAAGTTAGCAAAATGTCCAAGAAAGTGAAATGAGACTTCTAGAGCCTATCATATTATTCCTGCTTTGCATTTTCAGGACAATTAAGTCACTTTTATTGTAATTCCTGAAGTAAAAAAAAAAAACAAAAAAAAAAACTGTTATTTTGTTGTAACAAATGTTTGCACATGAATAATGTCCTGTATGGCGCAACTTGCATTTTTTTTTTTTTTACAAAAAAGTACAATTTTTGCACTTCACAGTAAATACAATATTACACACAGCAGTGAGTTTATAGTCATATAAAATCTGATAAACTCTGCCAATGCATTTCTTAAAGCTAAGGAGAGAAGTATTTTAGGCTTTGTTGCACAGCTGCTAATGGTGTTGCTGTACTGGTTTAGACTGTGTTTTTGTGAGTAAGAGAATGAGTGAATGTGCTTAAAAGGGATCAAGTTGGGTGGGGTGCACAAGATTGTATTACACAATGCCAAATCAGCCCTGAGGGGGTCTGACATGGTTTTCCTTCTATCTTCCCCTTCCTGCACCCTCTATTCTTCACTTTTCCACCCTGAGAAAAAAGGCCATCCTCTCAAATAATGTGTTTAGTGTCTGAGTGACAATAGTCTCTTTGCCATAATGTGTGTGTGTGTATGTGGGGAAACAGAGGTAATCACTGAGGACAGTGAGAGGGAGTTCCCACAGTTTTGCCTCCAGCCAAATTCAGTCATCCCTGACTCCACCTGTGTGTTTGAGCTTCACCACTTCACAAATTCTATCGAAGTACAGAAAGTATTGTAAGGACACAGAAAAAGTTAGGAGAATAGCAGAGAAGGCAAACTGTGAAATCAAACATCTGTAGACAGCACATTTGAAGTGTTCGGTTTATTGTTTGTTTTTTTCAGCATGGCTGCAGCAGGATGTCCTGAGCAGGAGGATAAAGGCTTATTGTACGAGGTGAAAACAGTGACACGGAGGAGCCCGAGCAGAACAAACTGCAGGGCAACAAGAGCGTTGAAATTCACCAAATAAAAGTTTGAGGTGTCCTTCATTTCCTTTCCTTCTCAACTCTCCATCTACAAATGATCACATAAAAAAAAGAGGAATTTCTTAGAAAAGATCCTGTTTTTTTTTTTTTTATCTCATTCCCTGACATCAGTGTAGATGGTTGAAAGATGAAAAGGAAAGTGCATGAACCATTTGTTTGTGGTCCTATCTGAGCCTTACAGTTGATAAAACCACCTCTGGCTCCCGAGATTCAGCTGGTAAACTGAGATATTGTGACATTAGTCGTCTTGAAGAATGTAATGCTGTGGTCAGGTTACAGAGAACTAGGGCTGTGCTCTGTTAAGGTGTGAGTCCACAACAATAGACAAAGCAACATTGGCATTACACAACATGGAAACACACCTGTATTGGGTACATATGGGGGGGATAATGAAGGTGTGAGATGTCATATCTTTGTAAGCGAGGTCTGATGCAAAGATCAGATTATTTGACAAGCTCACAGTGTAACATATGCTATCGTTCAAAGATACTGCTATTATATATTCATCAGTAGTCTTATTGATTAGCAGTGCATTGGTATTTGGCATTATGTAAACATCTTAAACATTTTACTACTAACTTCTTCATGCACTAAAGCTTCCAGTACAATCACTGTACTGTATCAAATGTATATAAACAAATAAAATGTATTCTATTAACAAATTTAAGAAACAAATCTATGGACACAGACATGCATAAGGCTCATTCTCAACTCATTCACACACACAGTCTTACTTTGGTTCACTGAAAAGCTTGAGAAAACAGATATAGCTCTGGTGCTACTGGATCATTCGTCTCTACTTTTACAGCAAAGATTTCATAATGATTCTAACATTATAAAATGTAAAAAAAAAAAAAATTAAAAAAAAAAACAACCTCTATAAAGCTTTTAAAATACACTGTGCAATATAAGACAAAACTGCTATTTTTTTGGCTAAGGCCACATTGATTTGGTATAAAATACATTAATTTCAGTTTTAAAGTTATAAATAACACATCTAAAAAGACTATTTTTAAAAATCTAAAAATACATAAATAGTCTTTGACATACACAGAATTGTCACATGACCTTTGTATGTGTGTTTGCATCTCTACAGCAGGGTCAGATCCAGGTACTGCCCTGCAGGTTTGGGCATAAGAGCAGGAAGGGACATGAGAGGAGCGTCGCCTCCACTGGACTGACCAACCAGACTGCTGCTCAGGAGGGACACCGACTCTGCGGGACTCTGGAGAGGGAGAGAAAGACACAAAAATATTAATCCACTGAAAAAAAAAAAAAAAAACGATGAGCCCTGACACCAGCACCAGATGTTTCCCATCACCCTCTTGACCACCTGAGGTCTACGTCTGTTATTGTGCATCTATTGCCCAATTAAACTACAACACCACCAATTACACAATTAGCCTCATTGGTTAGTGCCGCAGTAGCCCCTAAAACACTTCTCAGGAAGACGGAAACCTTGTAGGCAGGTAAAACAGAGCAACAGGATATGTTATACCTACAATGCATCAGAAAAAAGCACCCATTGAAAAGATTCCAAACCAAGTCTAAGAACTGACTACTACATTTCCACTCACCGCTTAAAAGTGATAGTTTGGATTTTTCTAACTGGGGCTGCATAAGGTTCTACTCCATAGTGTATTATCTGCCGTAGATCACAGTCACCATGGCACACTTTGGTAAACACAGGAGTACGGATGCAAAGAAGAGGTCAGAGTTAGAGCTGCCTGAATTAAAGCACAGTGGAAATATTCTCAGTATAGTGCACATCAACGGATATTGATTTTGGGTTTTTCTTAAATCTGTCTCTAACAGTAGGTTGCGTTCCTCCTGGTACTCCTGTTTGCTTCTCCAAAATATGACTGTGATGTATGGCAGGCAATAACACACTGACGGTGGAAAAGTACCTCATACAACACACCTGAAAAAAATACAAACTTTCATTTTAACCTGATAAGAAATGCAGTGAATGTCATTCGAGTGTACAGTCATATGCTGAACCCTGTTAACCACAATGACCATAACCCATCCAGTGCTAAGAACACCATCTAAACCCCTCGCTGAGCCCCTCAGCCAATCCTTACCTTCCACCTGCCTCAGACACCTTAAATACACACCCATTCTTTGGGCTGTGTAAGCAGTGTCCTGGACGGGTCGTGAGCGTGCACAGGCCCGTGTGCGTGCATGAGAGCATCCTCGGGGGTGTACTGTGGCGTAAGGAACGGGAAGGAAGGACAGAGACAGGGGGCTGAGAGACAGACAACCATGGACACTAACCTGAAGGCCACATGGACCAGTGAACTCCAAAGTAATCATGGGAGAAAAACCACATTCTCAGTCCCACTGTCACTTTTAATTTAGCATGTATGTGTAGTCTAATCTACCTATTTGTATTTTTATTAATAATAATAATAATAATAATAATAATAATAATAATAATAATAATAATATGACCCTCGGATTATCCACTTGTAGTCTAACTGCACTTCTCATTCTTTACATAAGATTTGAGCTCCTCCAGTTCAAGTCGAAGCAAGCAGTAGTTTATGTGTGACAGAACAGGGAGAGTAGACAGGATAAACTAGTTTGATAGCCTCTGGGCAAACACAGTGGATGCCTGACAATAGCCACACCCACAAAAGGAGAAGATTTGAATACAAAAGTTAAATACTGCAAAGAGGTATGTGAACTCCAGTCACACAGAATTTTCCATGTATGGAAACTGCATAAATACAGTTACTGATATATACATATGTTAACATTATACAGATCTGTCTCTTACCTGATATCCCTGCATTGCATTAATGATGTCTTTGACTCCATTGCTTGTGTAGGTTAGAGCTGGCATGCGTACCAACCCCCCTGGGGAGGTGAGGGACGAGGGGGAGGGGAAGAAGCCTATGGTAGTAGGTGAGCCAGGTGGACTGGAGGAAGAAAGTGCACAGGGAAAAAAACAAAAAAAACATGAGACAAACCTAAAACAACAACCAAATGGCATAAAAACTGGATTTTTCCTCAACAAACAAGGTATTAATCAGAGACAGAGATACTCTTTGGGCGTCATCCATAAGTGACCTGCTTTCTCAATGACCGAGGGCTGACCAGGGAGTAACAGAGGTCACTGATGTTTACCCAGGTTCTCTGATACCAACTGGGAATCAGTTATTAACTACCCTTGTCCCAGTCCTTTTCCTTGCAGAGATGCATTTCAGGTGAAAACGAAATATTAGCAGAATTACTGAGCAGTTTCAGACTTTCTGTCCATTGTTTTGTAGGAATAGTTTGGACATGCGTTGCAAAATGCCAAGACAGAAATAAAAATGTTTTAAAAGATTAACAAAGATAATCAATATAAAACGAATTATATAACTCTTTTTTTGATGCATTGACTGACTCAGGTTATGCAACTTCCCTAATAATGCTCGCATTCAAACATGTCATGGAAAAGCAATTCAAAGACTATATTCCTTTCATTTTGCTCAGCAGAAAATAGTTCATAAGTAAATACTGTCTGACAGGCTGGATTTACAGAAATACATCATAATAATTATTCATTACTGTGAACAGTGTACTTGCAAACCCTTACAAATATGTCATTTTCATAATGTTACTTGTGTGTGGATTGGCCAAAGAACACTGACAAAGACAAGATGATAATATCAATAATCATAACAGATCTTCAAATGGTGGAGGAGAACAATTAAATATGACGCAATAAATCAATATGAGAATATGAAGTGACAATTAATAAGTGTACTGGATTACAACATAACCTTAATATTAATAATTAAAATTAGCATAATTGTAAAACCAAATGTACATTAAATAATAGCTGTCATAATACACTGTCGCCCTTAAAGTTGGAATAATTTTGTTTTCAGACACATTCTTCTTTTTATTCCTATTTATAAACATCACTAATTACCTTTGACCAGGTACACTTCATCCATCAAGAATAAATCAAATTGTTACAAACCCATTTCACAAGAGGTAAAAATTATAATCTGACCAACGTGGGATTTTGGGGGCCGATGTTGATACCAATATTGAGGGCAAAAAACCTGATATCTAATTTTTTTAATCCAAAAACCAATATGTTGACTGATATATGAAATAAGAGCATTGATATACACATAGGATATAACAGTCTTAGATTAGATGATGGTAGACAGGTGAATTAACAGTTGCGTCTTTGTTTATCTCACAAAGATTCCACAACTTTAAAATGTTGTATAAAAGTCATATATTAGACTAGTATGTGACCTGTGCAGAACCAGATGTGGTAGTTTTTCTGCACAGAGAGAAGACTTTTGGGAAACGATGTGTCTATATTTTATAAGTAGTGACATGAAAATTGTTGGGTAAATCATTCTTTAAAATGTAAGTGACAATTAATATACAGTATGATGACCTACATTGTGAAAGTGAAACTGAACCCATTTGACTATTTGTCGAACTCCCTGGGTAGCACAGACATGTCGGTTACATATTGACCAATGTTGATTAATTGGTGATACATAATAAACAGCCTGATTAATCAGGGGGCTCTGGTTAATTATTTAAATCCAACTTAATCTGCAACAAGGTAGTAATAAGTATAAACTTTTATTATGGTATTTATTACTTGTATTTCATCTGTTTGTTTTGTACCGTAACTGGGCTTTTATGTACTACACATGCATGGCTTATTCTACTGTTAGGAGTATATTAAACATAAAAAACATTTAAAGATACTGTTTATGAAGTAATCATAATACATGAAACGGTTGCAAAATGTAAACGCATGATATTGTGCAAACCATGAAACAGTAACCTTCAGGCTGTAGAAAACCTGCCCCATGACTCAGAGTTCAGCTAATCACAGGTGTTTTCACACAGGTGGGGGATAGATATGATTGACAGCTGTAATTACTAATCACCGTTTTCCTCAGATGGAATTCTGCTTTTCTACTGTGTGGTTTAACAAGAAACCTTCACTTCACATTTCACGTCACATTCATTTCTATCCATATTTAGTATTATGATTTGGACAGAGAAGAGAGAGCTACACAATGTAGGTATGCATTTTCAAATTCTGGCCTTTTTCCTTATACTTTTTATGGCGCGACATTTGTTTCTTTATTCATCAATCAATTAGAATAGATTTGTAAAACCAAAAAAGAGATTGAAAGAAAACGACAGTAAGAGGCAATCAGTGGTGGTTGTTGGTCCTTCAAAGAGGGGGAGCTCATTGTTGGCTTACATCTAAAATGTATAAAAATTTTTAGATGTAAATTCTATCGCCATTCTGTTTCAAGAAAATACTCTGTACGCATCTTTTCCACAGACTTGAACCAGGAAATGTTGAAACAAGGAAGAAATATGAGTGTGCTACTTACAGTGTAAAAAAAATTAAGTTATTTTGCCGAGAAAATACCAACATATGGGTTGCAGTTTGTCTTTCGATCTTTCCTTGCAAAGTCTGCGATGGGCTGATCTGTCAAGTGACAGTGTACATATCAAAAGACCTGTCAATCAGGAGTCAGCCGTTCGACTGATCCTCCAATCATCATGTGGAAGCTTAGCATCCAGGCCGGCCGAGGTGCGCTCACAGATCCATTTACCCCCAGAGATGCTTAACATCCGGGGGCGGGACAAAGTCGTGGCATTTATCTAATGACTGTCAACTTTCAATGCAATGAAAAAGAACAGCTCCATTCAAGTCCCATGGAAGCACAGAGACGCTGAGCTTCTGTGGAGAAGTGCATTGACCATAGAAGAAAACATCACTAATGGATTGTATGAGAAGTTTACGACATCGACTCAGTCGATTTGTGATAAGTAGCTGATTCTGAACCAACTTCTTCTTCAAGATGAACGTGTTCATCTGAATGTGTTTGTAGTCAATGAAATGTTAACACAACCATACATATTTGACCATTTAATTTATGACATTTTAGGAGAAGCTGAGCTTCCCTTGCAGTCTTAGAGAAATTGCCTCTGGTGGTAATCCAAAAAACAAAGCTCACTTTGTTTAGAAATCAGTCCTCTTTGCTTACAAGTGTGCCAGGTCAAACCTAGCAATAGAAACTCTTCTCTCTTCCATCAGTGTCGACCCCGTCTATTAAGTAGAGTTTAATTTGCAAGAAAAACTTTTGAACTCACAAGCAAAGAGGACTGATTTATAAGCAAAATTATCTTTTTTTTTTAAATGCCACTTACTGTCTTTTGCTCTCAAATCTCTTTTTTTGGTTGCCAATCTATTCTTTTAATATTTAAAAATATTGTATATTTAATTAGCATTAATCATATTAAATGTACTGCACGTATATA
>JAPTYR010181646.1:0-10424 GCA_029814505.1 Siphamia roseigaster
AATAATGTATACGATGGTAGCACAGCATGTGTCATTGACAATATTATCAAACTATGGTCAAGGTCATATATTACTAGAATATGTCTTTAAAAATAAAATGCACATGCTGGCAAAAGCTTACACAAATAATCCTGAATATGCCTATTATGTATTAAATTTCAATGGTGTTGAGCTACTATTTTTTTTTATTTATTTATTGGAACACCTTAATGAGGTAAGAGCATGACTTTTCAAAAGTTGAAAAATAAGGACCACCCTAATGACCAGTTTTATAATAGAAACTTTCAGTGAAATTATTCATTTGATTAATTAGACAGGAACACACACTGTCCCTGGTGTTATATTTATGGTGAGTGTGGATCAATGTTATTTGAGAGCACTAGTAAGGAGAAAACCCATTAATAATACAGGTCCTGTAGCTTCTGTTGTATTGTGAACTGCACTTGCAGCAGTCCAACCCTTCTGAATTCATCAGCACTACCATGGGTTTGAGGAGAGCCATTTAACTGATAACTAATGTTATTTTGCATCACATTTTATAGAAAGTAGTTGAAATGATTAGTTTCTCATTCAGAATGTTTGTGTAAATGTCCATTTTAATTTGTAAAAAGAGGTTAAAATATTCTAGACACTTCACACAAATTGAAAATACACTTCAGATCTGAAAATCTGGTTAAAAATATCAAAACCAAACATATAATACGCTTTTAATAACAGAGCTATTGAAAAAAATAAATAAATACACAGGATTTACAAAAAATATTGTTGAAATAAGATGAAATCGAAATAGCAAAACTAATAGAAACATAGAACACTAAGTGTTAACTGTAGCAGCCAAATGAGGTTCATGTTGAGTTGTATAAAATAAGGCAAAAACTTCCTGTATTGATATAAAATAATGTTAATATTGTCAAAATGATAATAAATAGTGGTGTAAAAATAGGGTGAATTGTTAGATTATTGCTATATTTATACCTGATGGTTATGCCACACAGCTTGGGTAACACAGTATAGAATATTTTACATTTAATCTACAGTCACCATCTGCAGGTGGATTTAAAGGGCTCTCTTCTGTCTTAGATGCACCCCCTTCTTTTTGTGATATGGGCAACGCCATCACCTCTCTGATCAGCCAAGCGTCTGGAGGAAGCCAAGGCGACACAGAGGAATGTGTGCTTCTGTCTGAAGAACACAGCCTCGTTCTCACCTGCTGCTGGGTCTCCCTCAAGGTAAACAGAAATGCATCAAATTGTCTAATTTGTCACGTCTGAGGTAAGATATTTTGATTTTAATTGTGTTTTATTCTTGTCTTTTTAGGAAACAGGAATATTTTTAGGTTCTCTGGTGGAGCAAATTCTCACCAAATCCAAACCCAACAAGTGTCCTCTAACAAAAGCAGATCTGATAAGAGCATCAAAAGTATTTAAGAATATTCTTCTCAAATGTCGTCACTGGGTATGTTTTAGAAATACACCTGAAGGTAGCGTTCTTTTGAAGTTTTTTTCCCCTCCTGAAAAACACATTTCTCTTCACCAGGGGGCAGTAGAGGGATGCTGTATTGGCTTCACCAGGTTTTGTGCCTCTCTACTGAGCACCAATGATCCAGAGATCAGGAATATTCCAGCCAACATGCTCGAAGAAGTGAGTTGGTATGCACCATGATGATCCACGCTGTAAATATAGATGCATAAATGCTGTAAAACAGTTATATTTTGTGTCTAATTTCCTAAGGGTCTGCAGGTCATCCAATCCCATAGCTCCACTTCTGTGACCCGGCGGGCTGCAGGGTTACCCATGCTTATCCTGTGTATACTTTCAGCAGAGCAGGCCACAAAAGCACGTCCACTGTTAGCCCACAGTATGCAAACGTTACTGGAGACCGCTAGAACTCCTCTGCCTGAGAGCTGGGATCAAACACTGGACCTCCCACAGGTTCACAGACACACAAACAGGAAGGAGCAAATTATTTTATAGGGCCACATTTACAAACATTGGTCGCATAGTTGTGGTCTGTTTGTAACTTTGCACTTTTTTCCATTAACACCCTGCTTTCCGTATCAGGTGTGCGCGGTTCACACTCTGCAGGCCCTCGTCCGTGGCACCGGTCTGGGTGTCGCTGTCCTTCAGTTTGCTCCCGCTGTTGCTATATTGTCACTCACTCTGCTCACTTCTTCCTGTTGGGCCATGAGAAACGCTGCTCTGCAACTTTACAGTAAGACACAAGCACATCGGGAGCTTTATTTGATTTCTATGTATTCATAAGATGGGGTTTTGTAGTAAGACCCCCAGGTGATGCCAAACATCTGTTTCCAGGTTCTCTGAGCTCTCGAATACTCGGCCAGTGGCCCAGCAGTGAGGAGGGTGGTTCTGCGCAGCATGGCATGTCCCCTGCTGCTTTTTTCTTCCATTATCCTGCCCTCCAGCCCTTTCTGCTGAGAGAGTTCAGGGAGGCAGCACAGGTTCTTCATGGTCCTGCTAGTGAGGCCCGGCTTCACCTCCAGCCCTCCCTCTACCCAATTCTTACTCTGTTAGCCCAACTCCAGCCTGGTGTCCAAGACTCAACAGAGTGAGTGGTTATTTTTTTTTTACATGTGATTGTTCAACTTTAACTCATAAAGACCAAAGATCCACCAGCGACACAAACCATCTACTGATATAAATGGTTTAATACCTATCCATCCACTAATCCTATCAATATATGTACATAATTGGTGTAAAATGCAGTTTGTCGTTTTTTCATGGTCATCAGATGTGACCCATTTGGACGGTCAGAGGTTACTGTGGATTTTCTGCAACACAGATTCACCAGTAAAACCCCTGGAGTTGGATCAGTGATAGTGGATGGTGACACTAGATTTATGTTCAGTTCATGATATATTTTACTGGAAAAGCAACTTTTTCTTCAGTTTTCTCTGTTTCTGATAAAAATAACCCTTAACTTTAATCTGAACTTTTATGAACATCTACATTATCAGTGAATTAAATATAAGAATATACCTGGAAATAAATTCTAATTACATAGGAGAATATTGTAATATGTCATGATAAATCACTTAACATACATAGAGAGAAAAATCAATTTGGGAAATGACGCAAAAATAGCACTGGGTCTTTATAGGATAGCTTATATTTGAAAGCATAGAGTGTTTTAATCCATCAATATGTTAGACAGGTTTTAGAATAGTTAAGAAACCAACTGTTTGTTTCTGTACACAAATATCATTTATGTACTGTGTTGTGCAAAATTCTGAGGCCACCTCTAGCTTTGTTGTTTTTTAGGGTTGAAATGAGCATACATATTTATTTGTCATTATTTATTTTTCAGATACAACAGGAAAATATGGGAAATATCTGCAGAGCCCTAAAAGTCATTACAATTTAGTGTGACCCCTGACCCCATGATAAGAAGCACCACAAACTATTTGAAACATCTGCAGTGTGTTAAATGAAATCTGGTATTCATCACAAAATGAATGCAATAAATTTTATATTGTCTGAACAAAAGGGTCAAAGACATGTTGAGTACAAATGGAGTTCTCACTAAAAAAAATACCTCTTTGGTTGGTAGAAGCTGTTTTCCCCCTGAAAACTGTTTTTTCTGCTGTACATACTTCACATAAATCTAGATTGTACCTTAATGCAGACTGAGAAGTGCATGTGTGTGGTCATTACAACATTACTAAACTAACAGACCTGATGATAGTGTAGGACTTTTGCACAAAACAGTACAAAGACTGAAGTTCAGGAAGTTAACCTTGTCAATTTACAGGTTATACATGAAACCTATGAGAAATTCAAACAATTTCATGTATATGCAAATATTGGGACACATACCTGAAGCTTGTGGGACTTCCCATTCCTAATGATTGGACATTGTCATGATAAACAATAGTACCATGTCAGATGTTTTCAATAATTATAATGATGCATGTCAAATCAATTTTTTTAATGTTTAATGGATGATTTTTTTCCCCCTTAGTGAGAGTTTAAAACAACTATACTGATAAATTAAAAAAAATCAAATGAGTAAAATCAAGTAAAATTTAAAGTATTTAGCATAGATGATAATGTAAACAAAATGAACCCTGAAGACACAATAAAATATTTATTGTAATGACATTTATTGATCATTGAATGAAACTCCTGAATTTAAAGTGTCACAATACTTATGTCTACATAGTGTGTGTTTAGTACATGCAGAACATATTTTTGATATTTGTAAATATGTAAATTGTTTTTCTAGGATGTTCTGATGTACTTATGTTTTAAAAATATATCCTCATGTGTCCAGAGGTGTATACCCAGCATGCTCGACATTTCATATGGCAACATAACTAATAATGTTATAACCTGTATATCATCACATGTCCGTATGGCTGATGTAGAAAATGGACATCTACAATACCCAAAACCTCATAATTTGTATTATTGTATTCATTAATTTTGTATCATTTTAATGCTTTTTTTTTTTTTGAGAATTTGTTTTGCTTTGTTTTTCCATTTCAGAACCCTGACAGACTTCCTGCCGCCTTTACTCCAGCTCTCTTCTAGTCCCATTTACAGTGTCAGGGTAATGGCTTCTAAGGCTTTGGTTGCCATGACTCCCACCTCAGAGTACACGAACATCCTCATCAAACTGATGGCTCAGGTCCCAGGGCCACAGGAGCGCTGTTGTCATAACCGGCTCCATGGACAGCTGCTGCAGATCAAAGCTCTTCTAGACAGAGCTCTGAGTGGTAACAGGTAGGACTTAAAAGACACCTTTTATTATTCATGACAGGTTTTCAGACTTTGAAATCCTGGCGTTTATCTCTGTAGTGCCCCTCCGGCTGACCTTTGTGAGGTTCTGAGTAAGGTAGAGGCCTGGATGTGGTTGGCGACTGAAGCTCAGCGCTGCCCCCTGGTGAGAGCAGCCTACATTGGTCTGGTAGACTCTGTAAGAAGATTCTGCGGAGACGCGTTCCTCTCAGAGCTCAGCAACACACTAACTCATGAACTCCAAACGCCTCAACAAGGGCTTCAGGTGTGTAACAGTGACGCCACCCGCAGACGTACAGCAGACTTTGTTTTTTTACACTTTGTATTTGTCACCTACAGATTGGTTTGTCATCCTTCCATGAAAGAGCCATTCAGTTTCTATGTGCAGACCTACACTGGGCAAGTCAAATCTGGGACAGTTTTTCTGTACTGAGTCCTGATCTGAAACTCATACTGGTTGCGTGGGTGGTGAATGGGTGGAGATCCCAGAAGACTGGTTTGAAAGAAGTAATCCAGAGGGTGTTGCAGGTGAGATGATCTACTCCCTTTGACTTCAGCACTGAAACAAACCGCAAAAAAAAAAAAACCCAAAAAAAACCTGTTGGATGACTTTCACAATAACAAGTGTCTCAGAGCACAACATGAGGAAACTGAGGAAGGACAGACAGGTTTAAACATAATATTAACTGTCATGTTGATATATTTTCCCTAATACAAGGAAGACCGTGTGTATAAAGTGTGATGTTATGTAGTTCAGAACAGCTAAGCATCCAGCTCATGATGACATTCTTCAAAACTGATGGAGGTTCAGTTTGACAAACCCCACATTTTGCTGAACAAGCCAGTCATGGCTTCTGCTTTTTCTATATCCGCCTGGGGTATTGCCTTCTGATCATATGGTTCTTATTTAGACAGAATTCTAAATGTAATGGGACCATAGCAGTGTGACCTGTAAGAGCATTACTTAAAATATAAAAAAAAAAATAAACTATTATGCACTATCTCCAAAGACTTGTAGGGGTTTATAACATAAAGTAAACAAAATCTATTGCCACATGTATATATTTCTTGCCATTCTGACGTGAGGTAAACAAGGTGCTTTGATTATTTAATGAAACATTTCAGTGCTGAGTTTAACACTAATGCTGTTCTATAAATGTTGTTTTACATCAATTCATAATAAAACCAGGATGTTTTCATTTACCTCAGAGCTGTCAGTTCATGTTCCCTCTCAGTTCAAGGATTTAACGGCCAATATTTTTGGTTTTCTAGACACACCTGAAGGAGGCACTATTGACTCACTGTGTGGAGTACCAGAGGACGTACCTGGCAGCCCTGGTAGAGGTGATGACTGACAGTGACTTCCTTTCCATGAAACATCAACCACAGTGTCCCCAACTGGGAAAGACGGTTGTACTTGAATGTCTGGATTTGTTACTTGTGAATCTGGAGGACCAAAGAGGTGGGCCAGAATTTCTGTCCTGGACTCTGTGTGCTGTCAGCATCCTGCTCCCCCATTGGTCAGAATCCAGGTTTTATAATCTCTTAGTGGACATACTGAATATTTTCCACCCGCAAAATGCAATTTTTTTGTTTTTTTATCTTTATTAAATTAGTTTTCAGATTTCCACGATTAAGCGTTGGTGTGATGTCTTGGAATGCCAGCGGTCACCTGATGCCCCTGAAGTGCTCAGAATGGCATGTGCTAAGGCTCTGTGTGCAGCTGGAGTTCCTTTAATAAACCCCAGTCTGAGAGAACTTAACTGTCAGCCAGCCTTCAAGATCAGGTACATGAACTTATCAAATATGATTTTCATCCAAAAGATACACACTGATGTTTTAATGCAGCATAAAGTGTTAATATTTAATGTTTGTTGGGCAGGCTGATCAACACAGGCCTTTACCTGTTGCAAGACCAAAGCCTGAAGGTGAGGATGGAAGCAGCCTGTTTTGCCTCCATGCTGCACCATGTCACCAGAGGAGGCCAAGGAAGTGTCTGCCTTATGCAGGTCAACAGAGCTATACCTCTCCTGCTGGACCACATGCTGAAGGAGTGCTGGGACACCCCTGGTACACTAGAGGTGCTGCTGAGTCACCTACCGCAGTCTGACCTCAGATCTGTGCAAACAGAAGCCTTAGAGATAGGGTGTGTCACCTCACTAAATTAATAAACTTGTCCAAACAGAGATACTTTGATTAAGTGTTGCTTAACTATTATTGTTTTGTTGTTCAGGTGCACCAATTTGTATGAGCAGGATGAGGCCAATGTGTTTGCAGAGCCCTCAGTGATGTCTGCGCTGGTGCTGCCTTATCTGCTGCAGATGGCTGACAACTACTGTAAATCTGCTGCTTTGGCAAAGCGGCTGAGTGCCTGGGGAGAGGAGAACACTCCACTGGTGTTGGATGGTCTTGCAGTCTGTAAAGAGCTGCTGTCAGGTAGTATTATCTGTTTTCAGAATGAGATCTGTGTAAGGTGTTTCATACGCTGCTGTAGATTCTCAGTTTGTGCCATTTTTTTTCTCCTTAGGTGAGCTGCTGCCCTGGGTGTCTTTGCTCATGCACCCCCGTTTCCACAGCACCCTATGTGGCCTATTCACCAGGGCAGCCTTCCTCCTACAACTGTTGAAAACATCTGATGTGCAACACCTGTGTGATCCCTCAAGTTTCTGCAACAGTGTGCAGGACATCTGTACTCGGTTCAGTCAGAATGGTGTTCACTTTCCATCTGCTTTAACACCTGCTGTGGCTGAAGATCTGTCACTGTGGCACAACTGAGGAGCTTACACTGCATACGCTCAGTGAGCACATGGTGCACAGGATAAAGTTACCTGTGGACATTTCAGGAATGCTTATGACATCTGCAGTACATATACAGTCATAGTTTTGAATGAGTGATACAACTGCTGATGCTGCAGGACCTCAGTACTTGGCAGGCTGGATAAGTTATGCAAGGGTTTAGTGCCTGCAGCCTGTTGTATCCATCATCACATTACTCCTACAGTGAATGGGCCCTTGATAAAAACACCCACATTAACAACAGATCTGTCTTCATGCTACTTTTTATTGGAAAAGGAATGTTTTTTTCCAGTTCTTTTCATATGATTTTTATTAACATTTACCAGCAACAATAGCAGTAGGGCTCAGACTGATGCAGTGATGTAATGCACCAACATCTGGGGAAACTGTCTGCTCTGTGCCCAGCAGGGAATACAGTGTATGGTTTAATGCTCCATTAGAGGTCTTCTGCCTGGGTAAGTGTCCATTTTCTACAACCACATGAGGGCTAAGGATGATTGACTGAATCTGATTGAGAGTTAGTTGTTGCTCCGCAACCAACCACACATTACAGCAGTCTTACATCATCAGATGCCCACTGCTTTTATTTGAGTTGAGGCTCTGTATTAGACACACATCGGCATCAAACAGTCAGTGTCATGTTCAGTGACCTTTTTCATAGCTATTTTGGTAATTGAAAAATATAATAGATGGGAGCAGTGCTTCATCACCAAAGACTTTTGTTCCTTGGGTTTCTATATGCTTGTATGGACATTTACTTTCTGTAACTAAACTGTCAGAGTCTGTTTCAGGTTTCCATTTTCTATACACCATTGTACCTACATTATGTAATGTCTAAGACATTAATCCTGTATTGCTGGTCTGTACTTGAATCTTATGCAACATATTTCTGCATTACAAATGCAAACTTAACACCCATACTATCCATTTCCAGGAGATTAGTATCACAGCATGATGTAGGTTTTGTTAGGAACTTGAAAAACAGAATTGAAATGAAGATACTAAAAGTGTAAAGCACACATTTTATACATCTTTCTAGACAAACATGACTTAAGTGTTCACTAAAAGTTTGAATTCCAAAATTGTATTACTGACACCTATGATGTGCATTTTGTAATAATTTTAATTAATAATAAATTACATAAACAGTTTCACATTTGTGTGATTAAAATAAGACAAAGGATCAAATTAAAGTTTAAATGTGATGCTAAGAATGTGACCTAAGTCCCTGACATTTTTACTGGTCTCAAAACAAAGGCAGACTGTGCTGTCTATGAAAAAAAGAAGAATTTCCAGCAGTGTAAAGAACTGTAAAATGACCGTGTGACTCAATAAGACTTTGCTTTTGTTAGTTTGAAAGCAAAGCCTGTGGGTTTCCTGCTAATTAAATTATTACCAAGGGCAACAGGCACCAAGGCCAAATAGGCACAACAGCTTCCAATAGGTGTGTGTGTGTGTGTGCGTGTGTGTGTGTGTGTGTGTGTGTGTGTGTGCGTGCGTGCGTGCGTGCGTGCGTGCGTGCGTGCACGTGCACATGTGGCTTGAATGTTTTGTTTTTCCTCTGTGTTACAAGTTGATTCCAAGGCAAGAGGATAGGACACTGTTACCCATACATTTTTTTTATCTCCTCATGAAATTATTTTATTTATTCTTGACAAATAAAATGTAACTGGGACTCAGTATCTTGTCATTGAACATGGTCAGAGGTGATTACTGATGTATAAAAGAAATAAAGAAGAACATGAGAACAAAATTATCCCAACATTATCTGTGACAAATTTTTAAATCCAGGAATTGCATTAGAAAAGAAACTGCATTTATTATTGCAGCTGAATTTAATAATTAAATTTTACATTTACATTTTTAATTAAAAAAATAAATAAATAACTATTGCTTTTGTTTCAAAGCTTCAAATGACCCTGAAGAACACATGGCAAACAGCCAAGGACACAGGACTCTGATATGTGAAGACCATAATATCAGAAAAATGCAGATGTCACCTTCTAATCTTAACCTTGGTGTGCCAGCAGTTGTTTTTGTGTCTTAGAGTAACTGTTTTTTCTCAACAGTCACTAAATGTACAAGGTAAGTACAAGGCAAGATAAGAACAGGCAAAATATCTTGTAAATACATCAAATCTGGTCTTGGGTTACTGAGTCACTCTGTCAGTCCCATCAGGACAGTCCAGGTATTATCTGGGTTCACCCATTTACTTTGGTCCCTCCCAGTGGATGCTGGAAGAGGCTCCTGCCCCCCCATGGATGGACTTCTGAATGAGCTGTGTGGCACAGAAGTGCACAGATGCTGTGTGTTTGCACTAGTAATTGCCTGAAAACTGGCTTTAGTGCACACAGACTGAGTCATGAGTTGGCCGCTCTCTTTACCAGTCAGCCAACAATGACAGGGCCTCTGCACTGATTACACAGACCCCCTGCACACACACACACACACATATACATACATACACACTGGTCTCCATGTCTCATGAAGACCAAATTTGTTTTAATCACTTGTAGGGAAAGTAGGCACTGGGTAGTACGTGAACTTTTTTTTTTTTTAATTGTCACCGAGGTTGATCAGTACAGGACAGTCTGGGCATAGATGTGTTACCACATCTCTGCTTGTCACACGGTCATATTTCTTAACACTACATTCCTTTCCTGTCACATGCATTTCTACATTGCAGTTGACAACAACAGAAAAATATAAAGTAATAAATATCTTAAATAAAAGTAAATTTAAATATATTTTTTAAAAATTAAATAAATAAATAAATGAATGAAAATAAAATAAAATAAGCAACAAAATTAACCAAAACAGCCAAAGTGATCAATAAAATAAAAAAAAGAATCCAACAAAATAACTAGTTA
>JAPTYR010182398.1:0-10416 GCA_029814505.1 Siphamia roseigaster
AAGTTGATAAATCATCATCGTCAATTGTAACCATCTTTTATATGGATTCGATTTCGACAACCACTCACTCTACGAGCAATTTTTATTTTGTTTGTTTGTTTGTTTGTTTTAAATGGCAGGTCACACATAACACAATGGCACAGACAACTCCACCTATCAGTATCTGTGCTGGTAACGTCATGTTGTAGTATCACTTGGGAGCACTTGGAACATCAGTGGTGGCGATACCAACGACCACTGGTACCAAAGACCATAGTACCGTGTCTTAGGGCCAAGCCAATTAGCATTAGATGCAGCAGGTACACAGTGGAGGAGTAATGTCAGCAATGTTGAGATTCTTCAAAATAAATGACGTTTAAAAAAAAGTAATACTGACTGAAAGTTACATTAAAGACATGGATGGAGTATTCTGTCTGAATGCTGCCTACATTCCATATGCAATTTTGTCCATTTTCTGTACTCAGAGAATATATGGAGGTAGCACCACTTTTCAAAAAAGTGACTGTATTGTGCTGTACTGGGTTAGCTAATTATCATTAGTGGTATTACCTCCTAGTTGTCGCCATGTTTGTTATTATTTACTGTCTTCTCAAAAAACGTCACTTTTCTTCATGGTATTTGCCCATTATGGTTAATTAAGAGTGGTGCCCGCTGGTGGATTGATTGAGAAATGCTCATTCCAACGCATTAAATGTCATTAGCAGGACTTTATTTGAGTCACACTAATGACACATTTTCAAAATGTGTGAAAAATACCAAGTACTCATATTTGTACTCAGTATCAGGAAGTATTCCAACACAAGTACTTATACCTGTACTCTGTCCTGAAAAGTGGCATCAGTCCTTGCACTTCAACTAAAACACTTCTGACTTCATTGAGATTCACAAAACCCGATGATACCTGATTTCAACAGCCAAGAAATATACAACTACCTTCAGCGCTCCTTTAGACACAGTGATTGTGGATCCTTGTCATTTTACCATCATTTAAATGTTTTCTTTTGACTGTTGTGTGGGCTGATCCAATCGTGTGTAAAACAGAAGAATGATTAGGTAGTGGACCATGAAGATATATTGACAGAGTTTGACAGAAAGTGTTTAGGAATAGAATGGCTTACTCTGCTTTTAAACTTGTTGTGTTTTCCATCACTTTGTGTCAGTGGTTTATCGGTCTAACCGCAGCTGTAGTCTTGTTCTCCACCTCAGCCTGCTCTGTAATTTCAGGGCTGTGCAGTCATTTTGATCTTGATGCTTACGATCCATGGTTGGATCTCAAGTACCGCACTCAATTGTGCTTGCCTCATGTTACCATGAGCAAGGCTGCGCATGTGTGATTTCATGCTTCACTGTGCATGTTCTCTTCTCTTTCCTCCCTTCACCCCTTTTCACATGGTGTTGGTGGAAAGGCCAGAAAGTAAATGCAGGTGTGGGATTTTAACAGTCAGCAATGGCTCCTTTGTTTTTCCCTGTTCTGCTGTTTCCTATTCTTTCATCCTCCTTCCCTCCTCTGCCTTTCCAATCAGGCTGCATCACATTGGGTCCCTCGTGCAACACTTTTGTTTTATCTATCTCTGTCATCGCTTTAAAATATGAATTTGTTTGCGGGGGTTTTCATGTTGACTTTCATAGGGGACATGCTTTAAGATGCCTGTTAATGGTGTGATGTGTTTATGTCTGATTCTAGCAGATCCTTAATGCTGTCTTTTGGAAGGGGGGGGGGGGGGTGGCAATGATATTTTGATGCTGACAGAATGAGAGGGATGCTCGGGTGCAGAGCATAGCTTACAAACACCCACACATGCGCACATTTGTCTTGAATTAAAACTCCTTCTGAGCCTCTTCCTACAGTTTTTTATTTTTTTCCCCCATTTCCACCTATTTTGAAATAAACTACAAGTGGGCAATAACTTGGAGGTTTGATGCAGGTATTTTAATGTTTAGTTCTTAATTAATTTCTACTGAACCAATGAAAACTGACCAGATTACCCATGCTTGTATTCTGAAAACATTCCAAAAATGTCTGTAAAAATGCTACAAACAGTATTTTTGAGGCCAAAGCCGAAAATTCTACAACTGCAACGCTTTAGGAAATGTCATTTTGACAGAATCAATAGTTTTGCTGTTCTTTTCTTTATTTTTTTCCCAACCTCTAAGCTGTCTCTGGTTTTATTTATTTATTTTTTGTTTTGTTTTGTTTTCCAGAACGCTTGAAGAAGGATAATTTCATACCAACATCTTGACTTCTACATTTTGATCTCACTATATTCTTTAAGGCTTTTTCTCTTTGTGTTCCTGCATCTCTCACCCTCCACCATTCATGTGCTTTGTAGTGTAAGGTGTTCAAAGAGAGGAAGAGAGAAAGAACTCCTTGTGTTTGATTGCAGTGGGGTCAGAGATGATTGACGCAGGTTTTAGTTCCTCTGAGAAATTGACAAGAAAAAAAGGCAGCGTGCACTGGTCTCTATGTCCATGTGCGTGGTGGGTGTTGTACAAAAAGTGTGTGGCTGCATTTTGGTGAATATGTGAATCAGGTCCCATGTGAAAGGGTATGAGCGCAATGGACAGCTTCTCTCCCAGCCTTATTGTTTGCTAGGGTGTTGTGCCTGAGCTCTGTGCCTGGTTATTACCGCCTGCAGTCTGTTACTCACAGCCAATTTTACCAAGCTCTCCCAAAGCATGACCCAGACGGACAGAGGTGGCCAGGGCAACAGAGAAGCACAGAACTAGGGAGAGTAACCTCTGGCAAATGAGTGACTCTCTTTTGTAGCTTTGTGAAGTTTTACTGATGTGAAAATCAGCACTGGTCATAATGGAGTACTCACACACCGTGAGAGAAAGACCTTTTCTGTAGCTGTAAAATGGCTATGAAGAAAAGTGCTACCATTGATTTCCAAAGGTCAAAGAGGACAGCTCAGTAGATGTGGTGCACTGATGAGGTTAAATGATAAATGGCAGTTAAAACCACTAACAAACATGCAATGATTCTATACAGGAATCAGTGCGTATCTGGCCTTGACACCGAAGGCAGTTCTCATCTACATGTTAATGATCCCTATCCAGACCTCATTGACCCTAGAATGACCCTCATCTCTAAATTCAAGGGGTCAGCACCCCACATAAGCTCTCCAGGCTTCTTTTCCAACTTTCAGTCTAATTTTGAGCTATAATGATTGAGCAATTTTAAAGCATTCACCATCAAGGGACCTGGCCTTAGCAATGGGAAAAGTGTGAAAGGAGTGAGTGAAAGCAAGACAGACTAAGGGAGAGAAGTGATTAAAGGTGTAATGGGTGGGTGAACCAAGGGAAGGGGCTTTAGTTGTAACGGAGACACAGAAAGGCATTGAAATATGAAGCCCAAAAAGCAAAGTGACAGAGAAAAATGCCTTTCCCTTTTTTTTTTTATATTTCCCTCACTTATCACCACGAGTCAGCCATGTGTCATCCAAAAGACCCCAGGTGCGTGCCACTCTTCGTGAACGTTACTAAAGAGGTCTAGCAGACAGCGAAGGGGCAAAGAAAAAAAAAAAAGAAAACAAAGTGATTATTCCTTGCTGGCCATGTTTAATCAGTTTTCCACTATGCTTTAGATAACTTCTGACCCAGGCTTGATAGGAAATTAAACGATTTCCCTGCTGATGGAGAATTCAAGGAGTAGTTTCCTGAAGGACAGTCATGTCCTTAATTACTTTCTTGGAAATTCTCTCTTACGGGTCTGCCTTATTCTGTCAAAAACAGGAAGTGAATTAGTAGCATTTATCTTGGTTTTGGTTTGTCTAATGCTCTATGACCTCACTAACTTTCCCAAGGACCGAATGTCCCCATTGAAGTCTGATCATTCATTAAAGGGCACCGTGGGAAATGGCTAGTTGAGTCATAAAATGTGCACATGCTTTGTTTTTTGTGTTTTTTCATCTTTGTTAATCCCACTGTAAGACTAGCCAGTGACAGTCTTTCTCTGTAGTTCTGTGGAGGTGACCACCACAGTTTACATCCTATGAATAAATCTCAAAAGGTAGAAATACCCTCGATTGTCTGTGTGAACTGCACTCTGAGAGTATTTTGTGTTTACAGTTTTGTTTTGGGTTTGTTTTTTGTTTTTTTTAAATCCACATTGTGAATAAAAATGGCTATGCACCGACAGCATCTTCTACACTCATGCTTTGGTTAGCATTCAGTCATCGCATTCACTTCCTTGGGTCTGATGTCTAGACAGTAATTTCATGAATAAATACAATAGATGCCACCTCCATTTGGCCCTCCTGATTGATCTATAAGCCCAGTGCTGATATGATGAATATAATGCAAAGAAGTGCTTTGGTGCATACTGTATCGACTACAAAACAATGCAGGAGAGTGCCTCACTGTCTGTCAGCATTATGCTGAGCAGATGAATACACAACACATAAATGCACTCATGTGTGTGCACTTTCCAGCATTGTTACTTTTAGACTCAAGTATTTATAAAGGGATGAATGTGCCCAAAGTGCTTATATACTTTACATGTGAATACAGCCATAAATAAGTCAGTAATATCCGTAGGTCAGCCTGAGAAAATGACATTGATTTCACACAATACTAACGTTTCTTCATCGTGTCACATAACAAATGCTTCCATATTGATTTGGGTGTATTTGGTTCATGAATTCCCCCTATCAGCAGCTTTTCTTTTTTGATGATACTTAACTACTGTCTATGGCTATAATGTCAACATAAATAAGAGCTATGATATTGTCCTCTCCCACATAGAGAGGTAATATTCTTGGCTGCATGAGCAAGCGGGGAAAGGTCCTTTTCTGCCAGTGGTGCAGAAGATGGAGAACAGGAAAACGGGGGTGGTGGGAGAGAAGATGAAGCCTAGTAGTATTTGCTTTAATTTCTGTAAGGGTGAACTATTTTTCTTCTCACTCAAATGTCAACGTATATTATCTCCAAGATTGCATGTAAGTCTGTGTTTAATATAGCATGGCATGTTTCTTTAAAATGATGTGTGATACTGTATCTGTGAACAAAGATAGGTCCTTATATTTTTAGTTATCTAACCTAATGTGTAGGATTGTGTCCAAACTACACTGGTTTGTGTTAGAGATATTGGTCTAGTCGTATTTAGTTTTATATTTAGTAGGAATATTATTTTTGAGCCAACAGATGAACATCAATGTTCTGTTTTTTTTTTTTATTCTGTAAGAGTAGCCATACAACAAAAGCATGAATTGAGTTTACTTGTACAGTTTACAATAATTGAGGAGTTGAATATAATTTAGTTATTTTATTAGAAGTACATTGGCGATTAAATTCAGAGCCTTGGCACAGTGGAGCTGCATATAAACTATTGTAGTGGATTAAATTGTGTTAAATTTGTTCATTTCATTGTAGTGAATTGTTCGCCTAGTTTGCCTTGGCTTGGTGGGAACATGTGCTAAGAATGTTATTGATAAATGCTGGGTTTCTCTTAAACTGAGATTGATGGATGCTCTGTGATGAGAACACACAAGCTCCAGTGAAGTGTCTGATTCATATCACAGAAATAATATTTTACAGTTACTAATTGAATCTGGCTTGCTTAAAATGACTTTGCCATTAGTGTGACACAACGGCTGCTCTGTCTCAGCTAAATGCATAATGAGAGAGAAAATTAAGAGAACTGAGAAAATTCTGGTCAGAATGAAATGAAGACTGCTAACTACGGGGCACCGTTTGTAAAATGGAACACACTGGAATATTCAGCAACATTTCACCACATTTGGGTCCAAACAACATCTTAAAAAAGAATTGAGGATTTTTATAAAGTCACTTCTAGAAAAAGAAAAGTGACTGAGGTAAAGTTAGAGCCGGACTGCTGAAGCTCCACAGACGTACCACTGCACTGGCAGTGAACGCATCATTGGCTGTTGTCACAGCGATGGGCG
Source organism: Siphamia roseigaster (assembly GCA_029814505.1). Taxonomy (NCBI): domain Eukaryota; kingdom Metazoa; phylum Chordata; class Actinopteri; order Kurtiformes; family Apogonidae; genus Siphamia; species Siphamia roseigaster. The sequence goes on from JAPTYR010182398.1 coordinate 5,907, forward strand.
TGGCTAATTAGCATATGTTCAAAATATTTTGGTTTGACATTTAGATTTACCCTTTAGATTTATATTTAAGATTCAACATTTAGATTTAATATTTTGATTCAACATTTAGTTTAATATTTAGATTTAACATTTAGATTTAGATTTAAGAATTAGATTTAATGTTTAGATATTTAGTTTTTTTATTTTATTTTTTGCAAGAATAGCAAATATGACAAAGTTGACAAATATTGCTCTAAATCTGGAAAAATGTTACTTTAAAAATCCTCAACTCTATTTTGTGATGTTGTTTCGAGTTAAATGTGGTGAAATGTTGCTGAAAATGTTCCATTTTACAAATGGCTCCCCATAGCTAACGGCTTTTGACCTCTAATAAAATTGCGAAAAAAAAAAATTTCTGACGTCATTTGAAGAAGGCTTCACACTTTTTATAATGAATAACTGAATAACATATAATTATATTTTGCATGTTTTTTTTAAGTATTTGAATCGAGTTAAAATACACTCATGAATGGTTTTGCAGATGAGAGAATGGACTGAGCTGTATTTTCTTGTTTCACGCTAATGCACTGTCTAATAAATGCATTTGTGTTTTGTGATTAGTTTTACCACAGATAGATTTAAAATCTGCTATAGATTACCTGCTGTTATATATCACATAGAGAGTGGAGGAAACATCAACTACAAGGATTGAGAGATGAGAGTGGCAAGGTGGGGAAATGGGCTGGAAAATTCAGAATAGTGTCATACAATGATGATACTCATTTTCTGTAAAACAAGATAAAGTATGAGGCAGCCTTCGAATAAGGGAGCAGGACAGTAGAATCATCTTTAGACTGATGGAGGAGTTGCCCTAATGGTCACAGAGTGAGTGCACAAGAACAGAGGAAACGTGTAAACCAATACAGGCAGAGGTTAAAAAAAATGGGGAAAAATCTATATTTGTCTTCATTTCAAACCTACTAAATGGAAAAGTCAGTTTGTAATACCACTTTGTTAAGCAGCATACACAAAGTCAGCATTCTTTAGATACACACACAATCTTTGAATTAACTCTCCAAACCATTTGCAAGTAAAAAGTCCTACCTGGCACTCACGGTAGGCTGAATTGCTGATGGTGGTAGTTTCAGTATCCAGCTGGCTGCTTTGGTTGTTTCCCATGTACAGGAGAAAAAAAAATATTCATATAGTCAGCACCATGGCTGTAGTCATGTAAAAGCAGGTGAAGGTATGAAGGGCCAAAACCTGTTTACACCTTCAAAGGATTTCACAGGAATTTGCATTCAACAAATGATGTAATCAGAATGAGATTCTTAGATGTGTATAATGTTTTTCAGTGTGGAGGGATCTGTATTAGTTATTTATCTGCTAACGTGCAAATGATTATACATTTCATGAGCTGAAGACAGTAAAAAGCTGTCACTGTGCCATTTTACTCTGGGTTGCTCACCATGAAGATAATAATTACATTCTATTCACCATAACCGATCAGTTATTCAACACAGGTTACTACTTAGCCCTCCAGTCATTTCCACACCATAGCACCTGATACTGAAATCAAATTAAACAAAATTAAAATGAGCCTCTTATAGGGCTAATGAATGAAGAATACAATGGCTGCTCCTCGCTCCAGGGTGCCACAAAGTCATGAAGCAAAAGGAAATGGTTTCATATTCTAAAATCACAGATTATATCTGAAAACAGCCCAATTATAAAGGGCACTTAAGGGCACATGAATGAATGGCTGGTGAAAAATGTGTTGCAATACTATTACAGTCTATTACTGTATGCTTTAATAATCCCTAGGCATTTGTCTCCAGGGCTAGACTGCACTGCTTTAAATTGACTTAATGTGTTCCTCTATGTCAAATGTCCATTATTTTATGCAAAGGCACTGTCGTAGTTAAAAAAGTGGAATAATGTGTCAGGATGTGAGTTTACCACTTTCCTTTCTCCAGAAGCCAATTAACATCTTTACTGATTAGTGTTTAAACTTGACAAAATCAATCTATGTTGGTTTGTGTAATTTCTAGCATCTTGCAGCAGGTCTTAATCAGAGCCATTACCTCAAGCAGATTCCTGCAGCTCTGTTTAGTCAGTAGCTGTTTGTCTTAGAAGGAGCAAACAACCGCTGACATGTAATATCAACACTGACAGAACTATGAAAACCATCTGGCTGTGTTTGGCCCCTGTTGAGTAGCCAGGCCCTGTGAGGTCCATGGTAAAGAATGAGTCATCCCTGGAGGGAGATGTGGATGGAGAAGGGCATCGAGATGGAAGAACTGAAGTGTGTAAGATTGTGGACTGACAGGCATCCACCTGCCCACTATTTATTGATAATTGGACATCATGCTATTGATGCTGTGCCAACAGAATAGCAGGGTGCAGCACCTTGGGTGTAGAATTTCTTAACGCCTCTCTGCCTCCTTCTCCCTCTGTTCTTTGCTGTCCTCTTCTATTCTGTCACTGCTTTTGAGTTCACAGTCTATGAAGATGGCATGTAATTGAAGAGTAATGTGATCTGAAAGGTCAAATCCTGGAGGAACAAATAAATGCCATAAAAGGTAGCTTATGGTCTCCATTTTCTTCACAGCGACTGTTCTTTTGAGGTTACCGTGACTCTAAATGCTCTAAGGAGTGCATTGCTGTTACTATGACTTAAGGTCCTTCTGATCGGGTCATAAAAAATAAAAGATTGATTTGTATCCTAAAAAGCTATGTGGTCGTATAATGTCAGGGTAAGTAGACCTGCCTACAGACAGCTACTGACTCGCCTCTTCAGGAAACACATTTCTGAGGTCTGTTTGAAGTGTAATTCTAAAGAAGTAGGGCCAGTTTCACATCTCCTTAAAACCTTTGCTTATGTGCTGATTTTGTGTGTCAATGCATGTTGGACGGTTAAGATAGTGTGTGCTCTACTATACTTAGTGTGTGAGAGAGGGAGATCATAGCACCCAGCATACTGTGACATAGTAGTGGACAACCATTTCTCTTTTTGAAATGGTGGAAACCAACAAGGGAGGGAAAAATGCAAACATCACTAGACGAAGGAAATGCAGTTGCATTGGTTTTGACACTACTTTTGACACTTGTTGTTTGTATGCTGCTGTTGATTGATTAGCCTCGTTTCCATTAATTCTGTCCAACATTATCAGGATTTTGTGTTTTATAGTATTCTGACATGATGGCAACTTTGCAAGTATATAAAACAATGGACCATTTGATATTAACAACTGAACTGTTTATTTCAATTACATATAATGTAGAGTAAAATTAATTCATAATTTTTTACAGTAATTGCACTGAGGTAGACATAACAAAGACTGTGTAAAAATCTACATTATTTTATAAAGAATAGCATGACATTGTATTTATTTGTACATGTATTTGTATATATTTGATGTCACAAATATTTTGGAAATGCTGGCCTTTTTCATGGAAAACCTCATTTGGACCACAAAACACCAGGAAGATTTGCTGTAATGGGAACCATCAGTAGTTTGACTAGAAAAGCACTCGGAGAGCACAGACCTCCGCCAAGCAGCTCAGTTCCCCCATTTGGGATTTCCACCTAAAATAACAGATCTACAATTATTTTGTCTCCATCTTTAGATTCATTGACCATGAAAATGTTCCTCTAGCAAGTGGATTCATGTTGATATTATTACCTCAAGGAGGTTGTTTTTGCCCGCGTTTGTTTGTCTGTTTGTCCATTTGTCTGTGTGCAACATAACTCGAAAAGTTAGCACAGAATGGATTTTGCTGAAATTTTCAGGGAATGTCAAAGGGATGGTCAAAGGAACACATGATTAGATTTTGGCGACGATCTGAAAGGGGAAAAAAAACGCTATTATCGCTATTTTCATAGTCAAGGAATCTAAAGATGGACACTAAATAATTGTAGGACTGTTATTTTATTGTAGGTGGAAATCCCAATCATTTGTTCCTTTGACCAAAATCCATCCATAACTTTTTGAGTTACGTTGCACACAGACAAACAAACCCCAGTAAAAACATAACCTTTTTGGCGAAGGTAAATATAAACAAGAGGTCAATTGTACCCAAGTACAAGTGGCCTTGATCAGAATTGAAAGTGACTACTAATGGAAAAATAGGGATGACTGGGTTTAATTAATTAGTAACTCTTCACAGCGCAGGAGGAAAGGAGTTGTTTGTATTAAAGTTGCATTGGCAAATACACACAAGGAGAAAAATGAGAGGCTAATCACCAGTGAATCAAAGTTGTATGCCTTTTACCCCCCCCCCTCTCTCTCTCTCTTTTTTGAAGCAGAGCGACAGTGGGTAAAATTTGCCCCCGGGGAATTGAAACATCATTGAAAAAAGAGAAAAGGCAAAGGAAGTAGAATATGATTATGTAGCTGGCCATTGCAAATTGAATTATTTAAATATACGCACTGTAATCATGGCCAAGGGAGTGAAAATAAAATGATGAGAGGGAAGGAATGAACAGGATGAAGGCAAGAAAGAAAAGAAAGTTTACTGTGCATGTTTT
>JAPTYR010183421.1:0-10409 GCA_029814505.1 Siphamia roseigaster
CAAATATGTATACAATCCTTGATCAAAAACAAAAACTGCCTTGGCGGAGGTTTGCACTCTCTGGGTGCTTTTCTAGTAATAATAATGGATTAGATTTCTTTAGCTCTTTTCAAGGCACCTAAATCACTTTACATTATTGATCCACTATTCATTCACTCTCACATTCTCACAGTGGTGGTGATAAACTACACTATATTGACAAAACTATTCGCTGACCTGCCTTGACTTACATATGAACTTGACATCCCATTCTTAATCCATAGGGTTTAATCTGATGTGTGTTAACCCATTGCAGCGACAACAGCTTCAACTCTTCTAGGCAGGTTTTCCACAAGGTTTAGGAGTGTGTTTTTTGGAATTTTTGACCATTCCTCCCAGAAGCGTATGTGAGATCACACACTGAGGTTGGACAGAAGGCTTAGCTCTCAGTCTGCGCTCTAATTCATCCCAAAAGTGTTCTCTGGGGTTAAAGGTCAGGACTGTGTTCAGGCCAGCCCAGTTCATCCACATGAAACTCTCTCATCCATGTCTTTATGGAACTTACTTTTTGCACTGGTGCACAGTCATGTTGGAACAGGAAGGGGCCTTCCCCAAACTTGGGAGCATGGAAATGTCCAAAATATCTTTAACCAAAGTCTTTCCACAGCCTTTCCACTGGTAAGGTTTAGCTGAGGAAAAGCTGTCGCATCAAAATCCTTGCTGCCACACCTTACATTTCATACAAAAAAAATGATCGTCTTCACTATCGCATTAGACTTAAACCATTGTCCCCCCCCACACACGCACACACACACACAGTTGCAGAACACTGCAGTGTCATATTAAACTCTAAAGATTAAGAATGGGATGTCACCTAAATATACTTCAAGGCAGGTGAGTGAATACTTTGAGTAATATAGTGTGTTTTGGCACAAAAAAAAAAAAAAAAAAAAAACTTTCCAAACAGCGCCTTGTCCCGGAGCGTCCTCACCTGCAGCACACCTCCCCTGGGTCCACCCACAGACTCAACTCCCGCGGCAGCTCCAGGTCCTCGTATCGGACGCCGCTCTCTCCACAGGCCCGAAGCACCTCTGGATCCTGCCGACAGAACCTGTTCACACGGATACACCTGGAAAACACAAAACAACACAACTGACAGACGTGTCCAACTCCAGCAGGAACACAGCTGACACTAGGAATGCTCCAATACGGAAACATCTGAATCCCTGTTAGTTCTAATGATGTTCATCTGCCGTTTCAACAACATGAAGACAAAGCGTCGGTCCCTAATACTCTGAACCATCGACCACATTCGACCAACGGAACACATTCACAGGTATTTAGTACCAGCAGCAAATGGGAAGACGTACTGTCCAATCTGACTCAGGCCATTTTCACTATTTTTGAAAAACAAAACTTTGATTAACTGACATTCCAAATATTTCCCAACCCCAGTGGGAGGTGGGGCTGCTCAATCAGTCGAATTTTAATCCAGATGGCCTCAAAATTCATACAGTGTAGGAAAAATGATTTGGTGTTTCTGTTCTGACATGCAGCCATTTTAGATTCAACTGTTTTCCCCTTGACTTTGTTGGATGTTGTGTCAGTTCACTCAAATAGGAGACATTTTATTTTGGACTAATTTACCAAAGTATCTATTTTGGACCAATTTCCTCCAGCAAAAGTATCGAAAAATGGATGGACAACAAAACTAAATAACAAATTGAACATTCTTCATTTAAATATATGCATATATATTTTTTTTTTTTTTTATTTTTTTTTTTAAACAAAATTTACAGCATACAAATATTAACATTATATTCAAATGCATTTTGCAAAGATATGTGCAATGAAGATGACATAAATAATGTAATAGTCAGTGTCATATTTAAATATCTTTGTATTTGGAGTAAATACTTGTTTATTTCCGAGAGTTTATAAAATGAACCCAGAACGACAGCAGAAAACATTCAGACTCATCAAACCACTTAAAAAAAAAAAAATCATTTCAAAATACATTTTCCTGAAAATATAATTAATTACCAACCCAAAATAGAACTTTGGTCGAGACCAGGGTTGTTAAACTGCTGTTAGTTCAGTTCCACATTCAGCCCAATATGACCTGAAGTGACCCCATCATTAACATTATTACACATTATACTAATAATATACATTTCAACATTTCTGTCCAACTTTTATGCTTTAGGAAGAAAAAAGTAAAATTATATCAAATTGTTTACATTGACAAACTATTGTTTAAAATAATGGCAAAAAAAAAAAATAATAAAAATTTAGTAAGAAAAAGTGCAGTTTCAACCCTTTGTTCCATTCTTTGTCCTCAGTTTGTCATTTTCATCTGTTCATTCCAGTTTACAGATCCGTGGATCCACAAATAAAAAACATTTAATCACCGGCAGAATATTGGTACAATTACACTGAATTCTATAAAGACATTTCAGCTTTTCCATATTTATTCATATTTATTCATATTTTTTTTGTAAAAGGCTAGTCTGTAACTGTAAACATTTGTGTAATTTTACTAGATTTATCATTAAAAACAAAGTGAAAAATCTGCAGTTTTCATTATTTACAGTTTATTTTATAGTATTTCACTGGTGTGACCCACTTAAGATCAAAATGACCTAAAATTATTATTTTTTTAATTAATATTTATCATTAATACCTTCAGGTTATTTTTTTCATTTCACGAACTCATTCCAGGAGCCGGATCTGGCCCCTCAGTTGCATGTTTGACACCACTGCTCTAGATTATTGTAATTTTTTTTTTTTTTTTTTACACAATTGTTAACCTTCCCCTGGCTTGGACCTAAGCCTGTCCTGAATCCTGATCATACCTGTAGGCCTGGCCTTTGCTGGGGTTGTCAGGATACCAGTGTCCCTTAAACTTCTCCTGCAGTGCAACAGCCAGCCTCTCCACAAAAAGATCCACCTTCTTTGATTCCAACTTGTTCCCCTTTTTCACCAGCCTTTTCAGGAAAAATACCACAGCTGCAATTTCTTTCCTCATATTTCACCCAACTTTCATTGCATCGATAGACTCTGTTGAGGAAAAAAGAGATTTCGGTTAAACAGTGGGTGGGAAAACACCATTAAGTCTCTGAAGGCGTGATGATGATCATTATTTTGGCAGTTAAACCGTCCTCATATCCAGATGGCAGTGTTTATTAGGGTGGTATGAACACAAATTTAATCATTTCTTTAAAAATAAATAAATAAATAGGTCTATGTGAAAGATAATACAGATTTTTAGAAGGCTGCTCAGGTCTATGTACACACCAAAAAAAAAAAAAAAAGTTCTCTGCTTAAACAAAGAAAACCACCTTAACCTACAAACAGCCAAGCAACCAGTGTCGACCTAAACCAGGGCGGTCAAACTGTTAGTTCAGTTCTACATTCAGCCCAATATGACCTGATATGACCCCATCCTTAACATTATTACACAATATACTAATAATACCCTTTAACCCCTGACACGTTCTGAATGGATGGTTTAGTTTAAATATTCAGAAAATTTCAAAAGAGTTTTTAAAAATTGTTTTTACTAAGTATTGTTGATGGAACTGATGTATGGAGATAAACAGGTGTCAAAAACAAAATGATTTCAAAAAAGAAATGGACAAAAATAAAACTACTGGAACCAAATTACAATGCTAGTTACTTTTTTTTTTAAATGTGGTTTTACTCAATTTTACTTATTTTTTTTGCAAATTGTTCATGTTATTTATTATTTTGTAAATATTTATTCGTTTTATGATAATTTTGTTGCTTATTTTTCTTCAATTTTGTTCCATTTGTGTCTTACTTTGTTCATGTTACTTCGTATTTTGTTGGTTTATTATTAATTTTTGTTGTTTTATTCATCGCTTTGGTTGTTTACCTTCATTTTGTTACTTATTTTACACTTTTTAACTGGAACAGGAGTTAAAGGGTTAAATCAATGAATAATCGTGTATATTATTAATCGTGATTTCAATATCAATCAAAATAATTGTGAATATTATTTTTTAAAAATATTTTTGCCGTACTTTCAATCAAAGTCACCGTATTTCAGAATATGACCTTCAAGATTCCGTAAATCAGAAAAATAGATTATGTTGCTAAGCCATTCTTTCAGGAATATTGATTTATGTTTATTATTCATTCTGGACTCATTGTTCGTTCTCTGGGGATCCTGATCCAGAAAGGCGGGCTGTGACGCACTTCCGGTTAGCCACGCTCCACCGCACTCTGTTAACCACAGCAGTACTTAGCAAATTGGGCTAATTTAATCAACACAAAAACGCTGAAACACCAAAACACGACATAAACGGTTGTCTAAGCCTAGAATGATGCTTAAACCACAGCATTTATTGGCTTCATTTTCTAAAATCTAACACTTTTCGCATCAACATCTAAGCTAACGTCATCAACATCACACACGTTGCTAGCTAACGTTAAAGCTACGGCATAAATATCACATCATGGCACCGAAATTATTAACACGTCTTAAGAGGCGGCTCTCCGTATATTTTCTAGAGTGTTGATTAAGGAACAATAAATAATAATAAAATGACTTACAGAACTTTCTGGTCCCATCACCAGTGAGGGCAAATAATGAATGGCAGTGCAGACGCGTTAGCTAACGGAAAAAGAGTTGAAAGCCCACCCACCGACGGCTGTGATTGGCTGTCAGATGAAACAGAGCACATTCATTGGTCGTAACATGAGTGACTCTTGTTGCCATCACGACTGTGAGTCACATTGGAAACATGTGGCGTTTGTTTGTTCCAACGGACTGCATCTGTTTATGGAATGTGAAAAGGACAAAGAGGAAAACTCACTTTATTATTATATTCCAATAAAAAAATTAAAAAAGGCAGTAAGGTGCAAATAAATGAAAAAATGTCTCAAAACTAATCGTTGTAGGTTCACGTAATTGTCAGTAAATTATAAAACTGGTCACAAAATTGATAAATTAGTAGTGCAAATGGAAGAAAGGGGGAAAAAGAAGTGAAAAAGGTTAGAAAGTAAAAAAAATGGAAAAAATAAAAACAAGAGACAAGCGAGAGGGAGGAAGCGAAAAAGGGGAAAGAAGTGAAAAGGGTTAAAAAAGCAAAAAAAATGAAAGAAGGAAAAAAGAACAAAGAGTATGAGAAAACAAAAAAGGAGAAAAAAGGGGTAAAAAAGTGAAAAAGGTTACAAAGTAACAAAAAAGGGAAAATAAAAGAAGGCAAAAAGAAAAATAAGAGAAAAGAGAGGGATATTAAAATTTTAGAAAGCAACAAAAAGAGAAAGATTTAAGAAAACATAAGATAGAGAGGGACAGAAAACAAATGGAAGAAAAAGGGAAAAAGAAGAGGAAAAAGGTTAGAAAGTAACAAAGAAAAATGGGAAAAATAAAAAATAGGACTCCAAATTTGTAATTAAAGAAGATTTTCTGACACTTGTTTTCATTTGACAGAAAAATATCTGTATGGGCTTAAAAATCTGGGTTTAAAAATGTGGGCGGCCAGTTTCGTCATCCGCTAAAATGTTTGCAAAACAACAGAAATGAATAATAAACCAATGAACAAAGTAAGACACAAACATAACAAAAGTGAAGAAAAATCAATAAAAGAAAATGTAGAAAAACAAAATAGGCAACAAAATTAACAAAAACTAATAAATATGTATAAAAAATTAAATAATGGCAAATTTGAAAACAAATTTCACTAAAAAGTAAAATAAAGAAATAAATAACTAGTATTGTAATTTGGTTCCAGCAGTTTTAGTTTCGTCTTTTTCTTTTTCTAAATCATTTTCTTTTTGACACCTGTTTATATCCATACATCAGTTCCATCAACTAAATTCAGTAAAAAAAAAAAAAAAAAGTGGAATTTTTCTGAATATTTAAACTAAACCATCCATTCAGAACGTGTCAGCGCTGACGCATCAGGGGTTAAAGCAAAAACCTGTTTGTTTTGTACATTTTTGTTCAATAGTTTTCTAAAAATAGCAGTGTTAGCATTATTTATACGTAGAAGTAACAGTTCACAATCCATAAGGTTAAATATGACACAGAATTTCTACAACTTGAATTTGGGTTTTTTGTCATCTTTTGTCCACAATAATCATCAAACACTCAAATAACCTATTTTACTCTTTGAATGCATCTGCTTTTCAGGGTGCATCTCAGAATAAAAAATGCTCCCAGTCTTGTGTGATTGTGTTTCTGTGGTTACAAATAACAGGTTCCACGAAAGAAAAAAACAAAAAACAAAACGAGGTTGTACTTCCCAGAAATGACTGTCAGACCCAGGGTGGAAGTTGTCCACAAGGGGGCGACACTGCTCCATCTATCAAACACAAAACCAGCACAAATTCAGCCTGAATTTGGACTGACAATATTTTTCTACCCAGTAAATAATATACCAACAAAATAAGTAACATGAACAAACTAAGACACAAACGGAGCAAAAATTAAGAAAAAAATAAGAAAATAAAAAATGAAATTAGCAAAAACAGCCAAAGTGATCAATAAAAACCACCAAAAATGAAAAATAAACCAATAAAATAATGAGGAACATGAAAAAAGTAAGATACAAATGGAACAAAAGTGAAGAAAATATAAGATTAAAAAACCAAAATGTAAAAAAAAAAAAAACAAAATAAAAAAAATTTGGAAAAAAAAGAATTCTAAAAATGAAATAAATAACTAGTATTGTAATTTAGTTCCAGTAGTTTTAGTTTAGTCTTTTTCTAAATCAGTTTCTTTTTGACACCTGTTTATCTCCATACATCAGTTCATCAACTAAACTCAGTTAAAAACAATAAAAAAGGTTGAATTTTTCTGAATTTCAAATTTTTAAACTAAACCATCCATTTAGAACGCGTCAGCACTGACACATCAGGGGTTAAAGGGTTAAATGTGACTCCTCACAATAAATAATAGGGAAAATAAAGACAACGTGGTAAAAATAATTTCACTTTATTGAAATATAACAAAAAAACAAACAAACAAACCGTCACTTAAAGACAAACCACAGCAGCTGAATAAGGTCCATAAACACAGACAATAAATAGAAGTGAAAAGAACACAACAGAAAAGCAGCCTGGACAAACTGGGGGTTTGTCCGGGAGCGGAACAGGTCATTACCAAAGAGAGGACCATGAAATCAAAAGGTTTGTGTTTGTTTCTACAGTAAATAAAAGAATCCAAACACCATTAAAACACTGAGCTCAGACTAAATGAATGTTTGCATTAATGACAGACTGATATTATCAGCTGGACCCTATTTACCAGTTTTTCTTCTATCGGTATCAGCCTGTTGTGTTGGCTGATATTGGGAAAAGAGAAGACAAAAGGAGAAAACAAAAAAAGAAAAGAAAAATAAAGGAAAAAGACGAGAATAAAGAAGAGGAAAAAGGGGGAAGAAAAAAAATAAGAAAAAAAATAGAGAAAAGAGAAAAAGAAGTGAAAAAGGTTAGAAAGCAACCAAAAAAGGAAAAAAATAAAAGAAATAGGACTAAAAATATTATAATTAAAGAAGATTTTCTGACATTTGTTTTCATTTGACATAAATAAAAATCTGTATGGGCTTAAAACTGGGCGTCCAGTATCATCATGGGCTCAGGCTGAAGGAAAAGAAAACCAGGATCGATATCGATCCCAGAAATCAGTCCAAGGGTTTTTGATAGTGATGCACCGATCAGCATTTTTTGGCCCGATCACCAATACCGATCACCAAAAAACTGGATCTGAAGATTGTCGATCACTACCGGAATTTTAAATTTCCATTTATTTATTAAATTTATTTTATTCATCATACGCAAGTTTTCCACATTTTTCACACTTTTGAAGAAAGTCTAGACAGGAGTCATTGTTTTGTCCAGACGCACCGGTACTGTAGCTAGATGGTTTTACAGTCTGAAAAAAAGGGTCGCAAGAAAATGCCGTCCCTTGATCGGCTTTTTGATCGGCATGTTTTTCCGATCGTCGATCAGGATATTTTTCGGCCATATCTGCTGATTATAATCGGCAGCCGATTGATCGGTGCATCATTATTTTTTGACAAAGCGTTGATTCAAACACAGAGGTGTTCAGAAAGGAAATGGAGTGGAACCGACAACCCTAAAGGGTCAAATACATGGACTCTCTTACAAAGAGAGACTAAGGAGGCTGAGTCTGCAGGTCCACTGGGACAAACACTGGGAACCAGTGGACCAACCACTGGTTCCCAGTGGACTGGACAGGTGGAGCTGTGTCAGCAGGACTCATGCTAAGGCTAGTGTCTGCTGTTTGCATAGGGTTCCTGTAGAAGAACATGAACATCCACTGGTGTTTCCTGTGACCTTCTGTTTCGGACTCACAGGAAACCACACCACCTTCGCTTGTATTGCTGTGACATCATCGCTGCTCTCACACAAACGGTGGCGAGAGCGTTTGAAACGAAAATATACTGAATGAAACTGAAAACAAACCCCAAACCTGCAACTGATGAGCCACATTTTCTAATAACGGTGCATTTGGTGGTTTTTCTTGGAGCTGAACCTCAGGTGTTCCACCTTTGTCTGAAGAAAACCAACGTTAAAAACGACTTTTAGTTTTTGTTCGTCAGGAACAAAACGCAGCCAAACGCTTGTGAAAACCAGAAGACTTTGGTTTGACAGCTGCACAAACGTCATCTCATTCATTAAAGCTTCCTGGAGCTTTTTTTTTTTTTACTGTTTTCCTTAAACTCCCCCTCACACCTCGATTACAACCAATTAATCAAATACTGTAACAAGAATAAAAATATATATAAAAACATATATATTCACCCGTGGAACAAACAGGACTGAAAAAACTGCATCCAGTCACTTTCAGATCCCACTGCAAATGACTGGACAGTGATCTGTCAATCAAACTAACCCTCCTGTGTGAACCAGAGGGGGCGGGACAAAGGACAGCTTAGTTTGATTGACAACGTCCCATTGTCACACATTCAGGAAAATAGTAAAAAATGCACCAGGACAACATCTCAGACTACGGAAGCCCAGAAAGGCCATGTTCCTAATCATCATTTTCCACCTTGTTATTCCGAGATCACGAGTTAAATAATTCGACACCTCGAGAAAACTAAACAGTTATTGAGATCTCGACAATTATTCCATTATTTCCAGAAAACAATTGTCTGTCCCCCTGACACTGACAACCACGGTTTGAGAACTGGGAATATCCAGACTCTGGAATAGTTTGGATCTGCTTCTGTACGGATGAAGCCGGGACGATCTGCTGCGACTAATCTGAAAATTATCGCGAATTAAGAGACAATGCGATCTCCTTGTGTTGAACCCTGATCAAACTAGCCAAGTATGCAGCGGCCACCGACTGCCAGAGGTTTATCCTCCCAAAACACGAAGCTTCCAGTTCCTCCAGTTCCATTCACCCATTCAGAAGTTATGGACCAAATAAAAAGTCGTCCATCTTAAAATGTTGGCCTCCAAAATCTAATCATGAACCTGTCCTAGAACATTAGTACCTGTCCTAGAACATTAGTACCTGTTTGAGAATATTAGTACCTGTCCTAGAACATTAGTACCTGTCCGAGAACATTAGTACCTGTCCTTAGAACATTAGTACCTGTTCGAGAACATTAGCACCCGTACTTAGAACCTACAGGGTCTTAAAAAGTCTTAAATGTCTTGAATTTACAAATCTGTATTTAATATCTTAAAAAGGCATTAAACTTGATATGGTAGGTCTTAAGTCATTTTTCCATCAACTTCGTCACTATATTTTATTTTAATGTGTTTGACAAATGTCCACGCTGCAAACAAAATAATGTTGGTCGACTCAGTTCCCTTTACACCCAAAAGTTTCTATTGAAATTAGGAACCAGTTTTCAATAACTTTTCAGGCGTCAGTGAGAAATGATCGCAGAATATTCTCCCCGACACGTGCAGCCGTTGGTCGCAGTCAGAAAAACTTTGACAACTTTAACCCTTTAACCCCTGATGCATCAGCGCTGACACGTTCTCAATGGATGGTTTAGGTTAAATATTCAAAAAAATTCAACTGTTTTTTTTTTTTTTACTGTTTCTACTGATTTAGAAAAAGACTAAACTAAAACTACTGGAACTTAATTACAATACTAGTTATTTCTTTCTTCTTTTAAAATAGTTTTAAATTAATTTTAGTTACTTTTTGGCCCATTTTTCCCCCATGGTATTTATTACTTTGTAATTATTTATGAGTTTTTTGTTAACTTTATTGGTTGTTTTGTTTACATTTCCACAGTTTGTTTTTTATTTTTTCTTTCATTTTGTTCCATTTGTGTCTTAAGCTACTTTGGTCATGTTATTCTTTCGTTGGTTTATTATTCTTTTTTTTTATGGTTTTTATTCATCACTTTGGCTGTTTTTCTTCATTTTGTTGCTCATTTTACTCTTTTTGACTGGAACTGCTAAAG
>JAPTYR010185201.1:0-18002 GCA_029814505.1 Siphamia roseigaster
TCAGTTTTCTTTCAATGATGCGATTTTCAGTTTCAACTCTATGTCACTGTTTTTGCGGTGCGGGGGCGGGGACTTGAGAAGGAGGGGACTTGAGGGGGCGGGGCTGCGGTGCGTGCTACTTTCAAATGATTTGCATAGAATCTACATAATATTGAACTGAGGGATGATTCACTTTGTCCTGACCTGACGTTCATGGTCAGAAACGGTGGATTGAATAGTGTCTGCTGGTTCAGGTGGAACACCTGTATCCCAGGTATCTGAAATCGTCATGAACAGGACGTTACAGCTGTAGACATTATGTGTCCCAATATTTTTATCCATATCGTTCATTAACAATTCAAACTAAACTAACCAATGCAAAATTACCCCAAAAGCAACAACAAAAAAACCCCAAAGGAAATGAACCAAACAGCACAAAAAGGAAATAGACAAACAGAGCTATTTCAGAAATATGCCTGACCCAAAACTCCGGCCAGCTGATCTACTCATCATGTAATCATGTATTTTTGTAGAAAACTGTAATTGTCTGAGTGATGTAATTAACCTGGTGATGACAGTAGGACTCAGGAAAATAAAATTAAACATCATTAGATAGCTACGCAATATTTTGAAAATGTGTTTGTAGTGATTGAGAACATCTGAATTTATTTATGATTATAATGTAAATTGTGTTTTTATCACATGTTAAAAGGCCCCGTTTATAAGATGAGAACTACTTCTGGGGTGTACAGTTTCAAAACTGTTCATCTGTATGTAATAATTTGTAATAAATTGATCGATCGATTGATTGATTGAATGAATGATATTTATCCCAATAAAAAAACTATATTCAGACATTAGTCATTATTGTTTTGTTAGAAAAGAAATGCCTGAATTCAACATAGCCACATACATTTGTCCATGTTTCCAAAGTAGTCCAGTTGTTCTTTTCCACTCACCCAGTGAGACTTTGACCGGCTGCGTCATGACCATGGTGGTGGCGGCCTCGCTGGGCGTCAGACCCTTCAGAGCAAACAGGCTGATCTGGTACTGTGTATCAGGTGATAGGTCCCGGACCAGCGCTGTGGTCTGGCTGGCGTCTATGTACAGTTCCTGGCGCTGGGCACCAGCCTTCATGGGGATGAGCTGTAGTTTATACCCAGTCACTTCTCCGCTGGAGGCATCCCATGTTACCCGCATGGACTTTGAGGCCACCTCCAGGACTTGGAGGTTTGAGGCCGGCTCGATGACTGCAGGGTTCAGATGGAGAATTAGACACCTCAAACAAACCACCAGACCAAACCAACAAATCCAGAGCCTCCTTCACTAACATTATGTATATTGTTAGTGACAATAGGTTTTTAGAATTACACTGTACATATCATGTGATACATGTATCTGATCCAGAATTTGATGAGGATTTAAAAAATGCAGTTATTTTGGTTTTAGATTCCACCAGGATATAAGTGAGATGGAAGTACTTTGTTCCAAAGGAAAGCCTATACCAGTACTATTGCTGACTACTGCTGGAGCCTTGGGCCTGATTCACAGACTTCCAGCCATAGAAGATCCAGCTAAATGAAAAATTTGTCAACTAATATTGAACTCCATTCTGTGTGTTTCCACTTATTACTTGCTATTGTATACTAGACTGTATTTTAGTAGATATGTATTGTATTATGTATCATGTATGTTTCTAGCCTAATCTCGTCTGTTATGGTTTACAGCAGGGGTCTCTAACTCTGGTCCTCGAGAGCGCCTATCCTGCATGTTTCAGATGCTTCCCTCTTCCAGCACATCTGATGGTCATTATCAGTCTTCTGCAAAGATGATGATAGGCTGATCATTTGAATCAGGTTTGTTGGAATAGGGAAACATCTAAAACATGCAGGATAGGAGCTCTTGAGGACCGGAGTTGGAGACCTTGGTCGAATGTAATTAAACCAAATCTAGCCTAATCTAATTTTACCTAATCTACCATAATCTAATCAAATTTTATCTGAATTAATGTGATCTCGCCTAATCTAATCTAATCTAATCTGATCTAATACATATGAGTCTAATCGAGTTTAAATCTGGTCTAAAATAACTGAACCTAATGTAGTTTAATATACTGTTATCTAATATAACATAATCTCATTTTATCTAATTTAATGTAATCTAGTCTAGTCTAGCCTTTCTTACTCTAATCGAATCTAATCTAATTTTATCTAAACTAATGTAATCTAGTCTAGACTAATATTGCCTAGCCTCGTCTAATCTAGTCTACTCTGGTCTAATCGACTCAGACCTAATCTAGTCTAATATAATTTTAATGAATATAACATAATCTAATCTAATTTTATCGAGAAAGTAAAGTAATCTAGTCAAGCCTAATTTAGTCTAATCTAAGCTAATTTTGTCTGAATTAATGTAATCTAGGCTAGTCTAATATAAAATAATATAATATAATAGTGGTTGAAAATTACATAAAAGCCAAAATCCGCAATATCAACACAAAAAACATGAAACCATGATCCAAGACAAACATATAAAAGTTGCAACAAGGTGAAAATAATGTAAAAAAAAAAACAAAAAACAAATCAAAAATAACAGAGAAGAAACAAGACATAAATGATGCAATGCGACCAAGCCCAGTGTGTCTGCAGACGGTGGCCGATTACACTGACCTTCTTCTCCGCTAACCAGCGAGTTGAGCTGGTCATCGACGCTGGCGCACACCTGAGTGATGAGGTCCTTCTGCACAGACTTGATCTGGTCGAAGTTGGCCACGCTGTAGATGCGGTTCCTGTGTGGAGTTGAGGCCAACAGCTTCATCTCCTCCTCATCAGCCTGTTGGACGCCTGCAACACAGAAGAGGAAAGTCAAAGAATCCGACCTGATACAAGTGGAAAATGTTCCTCGCAGCTCCACTAAACCCACAGCAGCGCCTGTAAAACCACTGGCTCTTATTGGAGTATTGTGTCAGAGGTAACGGCTGTATTCACTCCAGGTCTGGAAACACTGGATGAAATTAGCCATCTATAAAGAAAAGCAGTGAAACATTTGTTTTCCACGTTAGCAGATTAACCCATAAAGAGCCAAACAGCCGCCAACGACCAGAACCATCTACTGATCCAAACTGTTTAATACTTGCTGATCTATTAATCCTATCAATACATGTCAATAATTGGGATAAAATAAAGTTTGACCTCAATTATTCACAAGGCAAAATGTACAAATCTTGTAAAATGAGCATAAAATGAGCAAAATGCTTGAAAAATAAAGGGAAAATAACCGGAAAACCCTTGAATTATGGCATGAAAGTGAATAATTTAGCAAAGAATTTGGAAAATTCATAATTTCATAACATCCAGAACCCTGTATTTATTCTATGACCCCTCAAAAACCAAAACCGTCTACTGATCTAAATCATTCAATACCTGCTGATCCACTAATCGGATCAATAAGTGTCAATAATTGGTGTAAAATACAGTTACTCATCTATTTTTAATTATAAGAAAAATGACGAGGATTAAACCAAAAGCAGTCTTTATGGAGAATTACTTCTCTCCATGATATTCATTGGAATTTATAAACCCAATATTTTTCAAGTTATCGTGGATCCTGACATAATACCCCGAAACTCTGTTCAGGCATATATATATATATATAAAAGAGAAACTATTTTCCACATAAAATACAGTTCTATATATTTTTAATATTATTTTTCAAATAAAATATGCATATAACATGGTAAAAGAAAATGAAAATTACACGCTACTATTTTTGAATATCTTTTCGTTATTTCACAGGTGCATTTTGGGAATATTACTAATTATTGTAGTGATTTCAAACTTCTGAGTTCTCCCTTGTGGCTAATATAGAAATGGTAAATCATCCAAAGTCAAATCAGTTCTCTTTCTCCATGATTTTCATTGATATGGAAAATATGGAATTTATAAACCCAATATTTTTCAAGTTTTCACATTCACATGAAGGATAGTGGCAGTCGGACCAAAAAGATAATATCCCAGAAACTCCGTTTGGGGATATACTAACATCTTTGATCACAGTCCTAGTTTTTTTCATCCTGATTGGTGGATGGGCATGCCTGTCATGGTGTTTGATACAGTGGTTATTGAAATATTTAGCTTCTTGGATTCAAATTATTTTTTTAAGAACAAACTTAAAACCTGTTTGTTTCTCCAGGGATTTTAACAGCAACATATTAAGGGTTGTTTTATGTCCATCATATTTTATTGTAATTTATACATTTTGGGATTTTAATTTTAACATTTTAACAGCACTAGATTAAGGGTTATTTTATGTCCATCATATTTTATTCGAATTTTAATATTGTAACAGCAGTAGATTAAGGGATTTTTCAATGTCCATCATGTTTTATTATAATTTCAACATGTTAACGGCAGTAGATTAAGGGTTGCTTTATGTCTATCATGTTTTATTGTAATTTATACATTTTGGGATTTTAATTTTAACAGCACTAGATTAAGGGTTATTTTATGTCTATCATGTTTTATTATAATTTCAACATGTTAACGGCAGTAGATTAAGGGTTGCTTTATGTCTATCATGTTCTATTGTAATTTATACATTTTGGGATTGTAACTTTAACATTTTAACAGCACTAGATTATTGGGTTGTTTTTATGTCCACCACGTTTTATTGTAATTTTAACATTTTAACAGCAGTAGATTAAGGGTTGTTTTTATGTCCATCATGTTTTATTGTAATTTATACCTTTTTGGGATTGTAACTTTATCGTGTATTTTATTGTCTTTTGTGAAGCACTTCATGACTTCTTCTGTGAAAGATGATATATAAATAAACTTTGCTTGCTTGTGTGAAGAAGTCAGTTTTCTCTGTTTCTGATATAATAACCCTCATCTTTAATCAGAGTTTATCTGAACATGTATATGATCAGTGAATTACATATGGGAAAATACCTGATTTTTACTGTAAAACCACAGAATGCAAAGGATAATCACATAATAAATTCTGCTAAATCACTTAAGAAAAGTTAAATGAAAAGGACAAACTCGTTTGGAGCAGACACTCTGCGTCTGGGTCTTTATGGGTTAAAGTTCCTCCAGCTGGATTAATCACCAATCGACAGCAAAAATGTCAAGCTTCGACCCGACTCAAGCTGGAAAGTCTGAGTCTGTGGGTAGTAAATATGAAACTGGTCGGCGTTTTACAGTCCTATATTCTTCTGTAACATGCTGACGGTGCTCGAGCTGCGATCCTTTACACAATAGAGTTTATGTTACACAACATCTGACACTGTCCAAATGCTTTGAATTCATGCTTTTAGATTCAACTTTCTACTCTGCATCTGTTTTTCTTGAGACATGAGCATAAAATTAAGTAGGTTAAAGCAGGGTGGTTAAAAATAAGGCCCATGGGACAAAAGAGGTCCAATCCAGGCCCCTGGTATGACTTTGTGAAATGCAAAAAATATGATATATGAGTTTAGAAGAGTTTTTTGTTTTTGGGGGGGTTTTTTGTTTTTGGTTTTTTTTTTTTCATTTTCAGTCTCCCATCATTCAATATTTAAATATCTTTAAAATGATGTAAATAAATAAATAAATAAAATAAAGTACATTAAAAATCAGGTTACAATTGAATTTTAGTTTAAGTCGTCAGTTTTCCATTGGCCCTCAAATTGCCCAAATGAAACTTGTGCATGAATTTTTTTTTTTAAATCACAAAAAAAGAAAAATGACAATTTCGACAAAACCCTTGTTTTTCATTTAAGTTTTTGTGCTTTACCTTTGTTAATTCTATCCAGACTTTGGAGGACTACCAACCAAATCAAGATGGTTTCATGGAGCAAGTTTAGAGTGTTCCTTTCATGACTGAGATGATTAATAATGTCACTAAGATGTATCTTTTAAAATTTTTAACACATTCTCTGTACCTTTAATAGGGTTTATAAGGCTTTATTACTATTTAATTATCATTTAGAAGTTATTATTATTTTATTTCTTTTCATTTATTTGTTCGTCAATGTTTATCTTTATAAGTTAAGTACATTTTCATTTTCATCAGTACTTATGTGTTTTAATCTTTTGTATTTAAAATGCCCTATGTCTTATCTTATTCATCTGTTTATTTATGTTTACTATTTTATGTATCGTTTTGGTTTGTAAGTTTGAACGATACTCACAAAGGACAAAAAAAGGGTTTTGTGCTGGCAAGAGGTGTTTTTTTCGGGCGTAGTGCAAATGGTATATTATACAAAACTGCAATGGAAAGACCTTTTTTTTCTACAACTACAGTTAGGTGAATTAAAAAAATAGATGTTGACAGATTTTATAACAAGAAAACAGTTTTAACAGAAACATGGTGCAGTATGTGTGGACACATGAGGAAACCACATCATTTTTAATTTAATAGGAGAAAGAGGGGACAATAATAATAATGAATATATGTGTAAAACAACATGATATTTACATCTGCAGCCATGTTTAAGGAATGACTTCTTGTGTCATCATTTTGTCAAAATTGTTGGTTTCGATTAGATAAATTTTATATGCGAATTATATTTGCACAATTTGAGGGTCAATGAAAAAGCGATGACTGACAGTTTTCCAGGTCAAATGGAGACATGACCCCTTTTCTTGGGGTAATATGTTTACTTGAAACAGCTGTGTGTTGTAATAATGTTTGATTACTTGAAAATACAAATATGAATGTAATATGTTTTATACAAAGACAATCTAAATTAAATTAAAGGACAGTAACTATCAACAGAATCTTACACTATACAGTGGTGGAAAAAAGTTTGCTGGCAGCGTTAAAATGCAACACAATCAAATATTATCATGAAATACTTGCAGTAAAGTGTTTTTTGTGCTTCAAAGTGTTTGGCTGCATGAGATAGACATGAACAAATACAATTTGAATCCTTATTTTTTTTGTTGATTGATGAAAATAAGAGAAATAACCAAATTAAATTCTGGACAGTTTCATCATGTTGAGCCAGATCATTCATCAGATCATGAAATATCTAGTTTTGACCTTGACAGAGTTCAATACTTAACAGAGATTCTTTGTGCAACAAATGAACTGAACAAAACTTTTTTCCACTACTGTATTTGGCCAAAGGGGATTAAAATTGCACATAACCTTCCGTTTATTGCTATGATCCCTTTCCTTCTTTTTTTCTTATTCTTTTTCTTATTCTAAAAACGTAATATGAATATGTCCAATGTATACATATCTTTAATTTTTTTTATATATGCAAACATTTCTTTCCTCTGTTGGAGCTGTACTCGGGTGGGAACTATTTTGCCGTTATGGTGTTTGTTGTTAAAACTTATTAAAATATACATTTTCTTTTTTTTAAAAAGTTGGGTTTGCAACTGGCCAATTTTTCATGGACATTTTACCCCCCAGACTTGGGAGTGTTTTTCTCTAGTTGACCTGTTTTCACTGCCATTAGAAGATGAGCTGTTGTTATTATTTCACCAGTAGAGCTCTTTGACGCCATAGCAACAACACACTCCTGTTTCTCCGTCCTGAGAGCGACCTGGTGGAAAGTCTGACAGTGAAGCCGGAGCGTAAACATACATAAAACTTGCTATCACTCGCTTGCAATGTTAATGATGTAGGAATTTACCCTTCCTCTGTTATTACATCATCACAAGCTGCTTTTTCCAGTTTAAAGCATTAGATATGGATGGAAAAAGTACCAATGTAATAAACTTGTTCTGGCTACGTACCCAGGACAAAGATCTCCACCCCCTTGTTTCTCAGCTGCCTGGCGTAGAACTCCACTGGATCCTGAGATTTACCATCCGTGATGATCACCAGCACTTTGGGAAAACCCTTCCTGGCGCCGGACACCTCAGTGAAAGTGTTTTTGAGGAGGAAGTCCAGGGCATCGCCTGCAGCAGCGACAGGACACAGTTCAACATCAGTCTGACAAGGTTTCAGATCACACACATCCACAAACTTCTGCCTGATCAGCAGGAACTTCAACTGACGTAATGATGGGTTCTAAACTTCAAACACCAGCTTGAACTTTAAATTAAAACTCTTTAGTTCCATCGATGTTCAAGTGTTTCATATTTTGAAGTAGAATCAGATGAGGTCTTTATTGTTGCTGTAAAGGTGCAGCAAAAATACTTAAAAATATCTGAAATATATATTGAAAAATGTAGACATGTGCAAAAGGCAACAGAAAAAATGATTAAATTTACAAATACTACTGAAGTACTACTAAGACTACTGAAATACACAAAACTAATTGCTATCTAGATTTGGTCAATGTTGCAGCTCATCAAGTCAGATGTGTTTTTACTATGTTTTTGCTCTTCAAATAATTGTTTAATTGAACCAAAGAAAATAATTGATAGAATAATCAATTACAAAAATAATCAATAACTGCAGCTCCATTATTTTTAACCCATAAAGACAAACATTCATCACCGACCAAAACCATCTACTGATCTTAACTGCTAAATACCTGTTTATCCATTCATCTAAACAAGCCCCCACATTTTTGCACATCTAGCTCAAATGAACCACAAATACATAAGAATGACACATAACATCTACTGATCTAAACTGTTTAATAACCACTGATTTACTAATACGATCAATGCACGTCAATATTTGGTGTAAAATACAGTTCTTCATGTTTTTATGGCCAGTTACTGTGGAAACACTATCATCTGTCACTGATCAATATCTGTCATTGATCAACATTACTTTCAATTTAAAAAAAAAAAAAAAACTATAAAACAATCAATAATGAGGGAAAAAACATTTTACTAAAATAAAGTTGAAAACAGATCAAATAAGCAAGTGGATGAATAAAAACAGCCAAAATAATGAATAAAATTTGCAAAATTGAATAATAACTCAACAAAATAATTAGTAATGTGAACAAAATAAGTCAAAAATTGTACAAAACTGCAGAAAAAGTCAATGGACACACTGGGTTTATCCTCAGATGTATCCATTTCTGTTATAATATTGCTCAACTTTGATGAACATCTACATGATCAGTAAATTAAAATGCAATGTAAAGAGAATAATATTACAACAAACGGTGATAAATAACTTCAGAAAGGTTAAATATAGTGAACTGACACAGAAGTAGCACTGGGTCTTTATGATTTAAGAGTATTTTTTACTAACTTTTGCCTTAAATTATGTCTCTAGTCAGACATAGTCCTAGTTCTTTACATTCTGATTGGTGGATGGGCATACCTGTCATGGTGTCTCCACCTTTGTAAGGCAACGAGCTAATGGCACGCAGCACAGCGGCCCGAGTCAGGTGCTCATTCAGGCGGAACTCTGTCCGGGCGTCGTTGCTATACTGAACCACCCCAACCCGGGTCCTGTCCTCCCCGATGGGAAAGGCACCAGCCGTTGCTGAGATGAAGTTGCGGATGTACTTAAAGTTGGGCCGGCCCACACTCCAGGAGCCATCAATCAGAAACACCAGATCACTGACAGAACTGACAGGGCATTCTGGGGGAAAAAGACCAAAAAGATTTGTCATAACAAAAGACAAGACTTGATATTTACAAATGAGATATTCAAGAATAAGTCTAGTGACTGGCTTCATATCTGTCACCAGATCAACCCAGATTAGGATTTGTGTTATTGTCACTTGTTTTAAAAGTAAAATTCATTAAAAACTGTGACTAAAAGTCAAAATGTGAATGTGCAGCTGGGGAGGATCATGTACTACAGTGGGAAAAAAATCCACTAAACAGACCTCACAGTGAGACTCAGCGAGTATAAATCTGTTTTCTAATCAGCTCCTGGTTGTCACATTTTTAATATCGCTACGTGTTCAACACTTCCTCCATCTGTTTGACATTAAAATCCAGCGTTTACTGTGACACATCTATACACAGGAAGTTTAACAGCTTAGCACTGAGTCAGTTGGAATAAATAAATAATTTAAAGTCGATGTGTCAGAGAAAGGAGCATCACAGCAACAGAAGCATCATCATCATTATTATTATTATTATTTTTATTATGATTATTATTACCATCACATTTCTTAACATGTAGCGCTGCACTCCTCCAAACCAAGTTTCAGATTACAACAAGGGGGGGGAAGACAAACTGCAGCTGCAGCATTTTGAACAAATGTCATTACCATGGTGATTTATTGTTATCTGAATGAATTCACTTTGGCTCCAACTTCCACCTCTGATTGGTTTCTCCACAGAAGTGGTTTCCAGTGTTCCACAAAATGATAAAAGTGCTAAAAGGTTTGTTTTTCAATGATTCATAAGCTGTGGAATATTCCACTAATAACATGACTAAAAAGCCTCAGTCATCAAAGAACGGTCTGATCAGACAGTAAAACTTCTATAATGTGTAATATTAGCACCAAGTACGTATGAAAATACTTGATACGGTCACTTCTTTCTATTCTTTGTGCTCATGTTTGAGGTAACAGCAGGCGGTGTGGTGAGTCTCCAGGAAACTCAAGGAAGTTAAACAACAAAACTGTTCTGTGGCTGATAAAGCTGTTTACAGTGAAATTCTTCCAGTTTCACCAGAGGAATAGCTATGGATAGCGCTGCGCTTTTTAGTGACAGGTCATCTAGCCACAAATAAGAAGAAAAGACATTATAAGCTCGTTTGAATGGAGGTTAAGAAGCACTCTGCGACACAAAACCACTTAAAAAAACATCTACTCCTGTAAAAATCTAAAACTTGTATTAGATTGTGTGTAATTTTTCTCATTTCTAGTCCAAATATCTTATCACACTTAAAATAAGACAGAATCACCCAAAGAACTTTTCAGTTAAGTATAAAAACTTATTTTTATACAATAGATCTCTAAAATCTTATTTCAAGAAATCTTTCCAAGATAATTTTCACTTGTTCCATTGGCAGATTTTATTTTATTTTTTGCTTGAATTAAGCAAGAAAAAAATCTTAAACTAGAAAGCACTCAGAGAGTGCAAACCTCCGCCCCCTTGTGGCATGCTGCACAATTGCCGGTTGATGTCGTGCCAAATGCTGTATTACCCCCTTGTGGCATGACGTAAAATTGCAGCGAACAAACGAACAAACAAACGAACATACAAGTATGATCACATAACCTCCTGGGTGGAGGTAATTAAGCAAAGAAAAAGTTAACTAGAAAGCACTCAGAGAGTGCAAACCTAAACCCCCTTGTGGCATGCAGCAGCATTGCAGCGAACAAACGCACATACCAATCTAATGATCACATAACCTCCTTGGCGGAGGCAATTAAGCAAAAATATTTTTTTAAAAAGTGCCAATGGAACGAGTGAAAATCTATTGTACGAAACTAAGTTTTTTATTTCTACTGTGATTAAATGCTTTCACTTCATTTAGCATCCGTGTTAAGAGTTTGGTTGGAAACTCTAATATCAGTCAGGTTCAACAAATATCAAATGTGCAAAATTTCCCGACTTCATTAACTCAAAATGTGAAGTGATGTAACCATAGCAACTGTGGTGATGAGCTTTTTGTGGGTTCTGTTTAATAATCTGGGTTTCAGAATCCAGGTTTTGATTAATGCCTGGGGGTTTGTTATCTGGTAAGGCTGCTCATATTTATTTTTTTACTCTAAAAGGTGCTGTTTCAATAAACCAAATGCACCGACACCTCATTCGTCTTTGTCATTTTCAGATTTTTAGGTGTAAACAGCAGATAAATCATGCTGGACGTTAAGTTAATGTGTAGAAGAAGCCGTTGGTTTGTCCACTTTCTGGGAGTTTCCTCGTGACTTTCTTCTGCAGCTTGTGAAAGTGAAGGAAAACTCAGCCCAAGCTCGTCATGGTGTGCAGAAGTGGGCCAGGCGGCAGCAGCAGTGCTCTTGTAAATCAGCATCTGTAATGGTTTCCACTGCAGGGCTGGGCTCTGTCCGGGTTCCCCTAGCTCCAACTGTAACCCCCCACCCCACCTTCGACCCCCGCATGGAGCACAATGAGCATGTGCAGCTTCCTCCGCACTGGCATAATTAGACGGCAGGGGACCAAAGTGATGACCGAATGCTTTGGAGATTTACGGGGGCCTAATTTTGATTATTGCCGTACAATGGGGTGTTGTGTGGTCAGAGCCTCCCTTCGCTGCTGAGCTCAGGCCTGGAGGACGCCGCCCAGCAGCCAAGGAGAAAGTTCACCAACAAGACGTGGAAAAGTCCAGGAAGAACAGCAGCGATTTTGTGACTCATTACCATCAAATTAGGGTTGAAAATTAATCACTCGAATGACTTACTGACTACATCTGAAGCTCCTGGTTTCCTTGGAGTTCCTCTTGAGCTTCCACTTGACTCCACTGAAAAGAACATTTTAGAGAAAGTTAGAACCACCTCAACCCACATTGCTTCATTTTATGAACCATTTTCTCTCTTTTTTTCCCTGAAATGTCTCTTAACTGGAACAAAACCTGCCTTTTGTTTCCATACATATGATTTATTCTCTCCTCTGGGGTTATCATGCACAGCCTTTCCATCTAGAATCACACCAAACATGCACTACAGCCTCACAAATGGCCAAACAAAGTGCTGATGTTTTCATTTCTGTCAGTTTTCCAGGGAATATCCAAAGCTCAGATGGTTTGTCAGATCATGGCTTTGCAGCCATGCCAAGCAGGCGTCCCCACCAAACTGCTGCCACGACATTAGTCAAGACCTCACTCACTGCGGACATCTGTTTCGCCACTCTTTTTGTCATACCACATCAAATTACACTCAAACTTTTACTGTAACTGTCTTTTTGTTACATACCATAAATGATTTTCATTCTGTCTGTCACATTTTGAGGCCTAAACCCCCAGAAAGCTTACATCTGGTACTTTATTAAAGCAAATGAACATACAGAAAACACATTTGTAAAGTCCTTTTCTATATTTGTAATAGCCTACTTTTAAAATATCCTGTTGACACATTTGTGTGTCTTATTTGTGTGATGAGAATGAGAATGTAAAGATTATTTATCAAATAATGACAGTGAGTCCAACAACATAATAAAAAACACAAACTAAGCTACTCCTATTTACATATAACTAATGGCTACAGGATAAAAGATACTGTATTTCTTAGTATTCCAATTCATGTTTTTCTTTTATTTCTATATTTAATCAAGTCATATGATGTCACATTACTAAGTGGCCAAATCCATCTCTTATGCTTCTGAAAATATAAAATTTTAGATGACACAGTGAAGCTTAAACATTAATTCACTACTAAATATAAATTAAACATTATATCACAGAAAAAAGGAAATAAAAGTAACTTTATCTTGTTTTATGTCTCTTCAGTCTTCAGGCATAAGCTAAAACTACTTTTAGCTCGAATATTAGCTATGTTGCAGCACAAAAAAATAGTACATTATTAGTATTTTTTATAGTATAAGACACTGGATAAGACACTGGACATACAAATATAGCCCAAATATTAACCTTATTAGCATTAACACAATAGACATACGTACTGCTTTCTGTCAGATCCGTATCAGTTTGTTTCTTTAGTGTAGTTAATCACTTAACAAGGCTGTTCATTTATCTGTATTAGCCGCTAAGCTAGCGCGATTGGTGCTTGGCTATTTGATTTTAATATGAGGTCTTAGTCTACTTAAATAAAATGTCAGCTGTTTCCCAAATTAGTGTTACCACAGTTATATTACCTGAAGCCCTGTTCAAATACTAGCGAGCGGAATCTGAATATCCACTGAAGTGTAGTAGTCGTCTAGTAGAATGTTAGCTGTTAGCCTCTTTGAATATTAGCTGCAAGTCTAGTTGAATATTAGCTGTTAGCCTCTTTGAATACTAGCTGCAAGTCTAGTTGAATATTAGCTGCTAGCCTGTCTGAATATTAGCTGTTAGCCTGTCTGAATATTAGCTGTTAATCTAGTTGGAATATTAAATGTTAGCCAATTTGAATGTTAGCTGCCAGTCAATATGAAAATTAGCTGTTAAACTAGTTTAACATTAGCTAGCTGTTAATCTAGTTGATTATTAAATGTTAGCCTACTTTATAAAGAATTGAATATTAAATGATTGTCTATTTTAATTAAAAAAAAACTGCAATCCTCATTGAATTTATTATTACATGCTAACCTGTTACTAGCTGCCAACTTATTTAATATTAGTTTCTAGCTTATTTGCATTTAATATTAGCTGAATCGCTATTTAATAGCTTCTAGCCTATTTGCATATTATAGTCTAGTTTATTTCCATATTATTTGCTAGCCTATTTGAATAACAGCTGCTATTCCACCTAGCTAAGAATTAGCTGCTAGCCTGTTTATATATTAGCTGCTCACTGTTGTAGCATAGAGCTCCAGCCTGAGACAAGTTTATCACCTGCCCCTTAAGAGTCTTGTATAAATCTATATAAATTAATGATTAATTGAAATAGTTCAATACATATCCAAATTTTTTGTTTTTCTGTCATATATTTGAGTGAGAGTATGACATATGCTTGAATAATAATACTGTACAACATTTTTACATATTATGTGATATGTACTTGAACTAGAGTTTGATGACAATTTCAAAAATGCAGCAAATTTTAGCCTTTGAATTCTACACACCAGAACTGACTAAAACCGTTGTTCAGTGTTATATATACACACACACACAAACACAGTAAAGCTGTTCAGAAAATAGGACTTTGGACTGGACACAAGGGATTTTCTTGTCCATATTATTCTGTTTTAGATCAAACTTTTGAACAACAGTGGATAATCTATTCACAATACAGACTGATAACAAAAAGAGGCAACTGTTAAATGTGCTGTTATCACACTATAAATGACAAATTAACCCAAAAAGGCCAAGTGAGACTTTTGTGGCAGTTTCAAAAGGATTTTTTCTCTCTATTTAACCTTTCTTGAATTATTTATTGCTGTTTATTTTATTACTATCCTCTGTATTTTCCATTTCCTCAATAAAATCTGATATTTTCCCATATTTAGCTTACTGATCATGTAGATGTTTATAAAAGCTCATATTAAAGTTATGCCGTTTTTCCACTAGTATCGGCTTGGCCTGATTCTACTCGACTCAACTCACTTTCGTGCGTATCCATTACAAAAAAGGACCAAATTTTTGGTATTGTCCCCACCGAGGTAACAGGTCCCAAGCAATACTTAAACATGATGTGTAAGCAGCATAGACACTGATAGGTGGAGTTGTCTGGATCATTGCGTCATCAATGTGCAACCCACCATTTTTTTAAAAGCAGATTCAGAGTTACAGTGAACAGAGCGATAAGTTAATTCAGTCCACAATGCAATAATGTCAGTCCACAAAACAACACTGTGGTCAGTCATGGAGGTTGAGACATTTCTGTCTTTGGTGACTGATAAAAAAATTCAGCCTGACCTTGATGACACCTCGTGATTACGTCCAGGTACTATAGTATCTGTAAAGGAAACACTCTCAAGGAATAGTACCTGGTACCTGAGACCAGTCAAGCCGATACCGTGTAGTGGAAATACGGAATTAGTTGTCATAATATCAAAAACAGAGAAAAATCAAGAAAATGTGACTTTTTCATTCAAATGTCTCATTAACTGAACATAAACCTAGTGTCTCTATCCACTGCCAACGATCCAACTCCATGGGTTTTACTGGTGAATCAATGTTGTAGAAGATGACAGTGTTTCCACGTTCATTACGGAGCCTCTGAACGTCCACATGGGTCATATCTGATGACCATGAAAAGATGACGAAACTGTATTTTTCAGCAATTATTCACATGGACTGACATGTTTAATGAATCAGAAGTTATTAAATAATTAATATTTGTAGATTGTTTTAGTCGCCAGTGTTTGTTTGGGTCTTTGTAGGTTAAAAGATAAACCAACATAAAGTGTGTTCTGAAGGTGTTTTTCCTTTGTTTGTTCAGATCATATTTAATTGACCTCTACTGAATGAAAGGACAGATGATATTCTCCCATTTGTATTGTGATGAGCCCAGGCTTTTAGGTTAGTCATTATCAATGGGACTTCCTGCCACCGCTGTCCAGCTGCACACACACACACACACTCCTCCAGCATCTGTTTGTCCGTCTGCTGACAATTTACAGAAACACACACTCATACGGTGACTCACGTGTGATCTGGCCGGAGATGGGCAGACTCTCCTCTGATCCGACATACGCAGATATTGCTACGGCATAATCCACATCTGGAGTGAGGTCTGAGATGGATGTCTTAGTCGCAGACGGAGGCAGAGTAAATTCTTTTGTTGGTTCTTCTACAAAAATGCACAAAGTCAGAGGGAAGCCATTAGGAAACTATGGCATGACTTCATTTCTCCCAGAGTCATAACAGAACTTCAGAAAAACTTGATTTTGACTGCAGACCTGAGGACTGGAGGGGCCGTGCAAACACAACAACACAATGATTTCATTTAATGAAAACTTTCCTCTGAACTATAAACCAAAACACACTGTCTGAAACCTGGGATGTGCCCTTTAACTCAAACACCAGTGTGTCCTACAGGGGTTTATGGATGTTTGATGAGATGCTCTTTAGACACAAACATGACGTTATTTTACAGGACACGTGTAAACACAAAAATCCAGCAAGACTCCAAAACATGATCACGTTCTTATAATAAACGATAAACAACCCTTTGACTCCCTAATGAAGACATGACAAGTTCAGATCACATGCAAGGTTAGAATAGTTTGGGATTTTTCATTATAATTTAGTTTAATTTAATTTGGATTTTGTTTTCTGTAATTTTAATTACTTTTTACAGCAGATTTTCTAGTTTTTATTAGTTTTCCTTTTTTTTCCTAAATGCTTAGTTTTAATATTAGTTTAAGTTTTTTCATATCTTGTATCTTCCTCATCATCATATTCAAAGAAATCCAATACAGGACTTTTTCTGCTGCTTTCTCCCAACTTTAGTGATATTGATGAAGACAAAAACAAAGATAATTTCACCCATAATTTTTATATGTTTTAGTTTTTTAAGCACACAATACAGTTTCAGTTAGTTATGTTTTTTTTTTTTTTTTAATTGTAGTTTTTATTCATTTCAGTTAAGGAAAAAAAATAAATTCTAGTTTTTGTCATTTCATAAGTTTTCGTGAATAATAACAACCTGGATCACATGAAGGTCATTTCACATATTCTGCTTCAGGTTTTTAAGCCGCAAATACATTTGAAACACTGTTGCTATTCAGTCCAGAAAATAATATTTAAACACTTTTCTTTTGGCAAAAACAAAAAATAAAATAAAATAAAATCTAATACTTTCTTAGAATACTTTGATATGACTGCTTCCTCGATTAAAAGGTTTATTTGAGGTGCATTTTGGATGGAACACATGCAGACGCATCCAAGAAAACAACAGAATTCTACTGTTCTGGAAGGTATTAATGCTGCGTTCCAGGCCACCCACAACTTGTACTTTCTGACCTTCTACCGGTGAAAATGGACTGGAATGTCAGTCAAACCTGTGACTTCCCACTCATTAACTCGTACTAGATTCATGTTCTCCCAGTTATGAGTTTGACATCACATAGCTCGTCAAACAACAATGGCGGTCCCTGTGGATGCAGTGTTTATGCAGATTGTTTATTAAAACAAGGTGTCATTCTAATGTTATTGAACTGTAAATGTTCTGCATAATCAGCTGTTGCTCGCTAGCGCAAATGCTAGTTAGATAATTTTCAGTCCACTGAGTTGAATAATAAATGTATACCCAGTACATATCCAAATATAGCTACAACTAACAGAACATAAAAGGTAGAACAGCTTCTCTTGCTTTATGCACAGTTTTTCTCCTCTGTTTCCCTCAAATAAGCAAAGAACAAACAATCATTTCTATCCCGGGGACAGAAATGATTGGAAATTAGTATAAGCATTAGCATCTAGATCTCACAATTCCTTAACCTGATTGACATCATCTGGCTGCGATCGCTAAACTACACGCTAGAGGGCGTTGGGGGTACCTCATGCAGCCATCTAAGTATCATGAGCTTCAGTCTCATTTCGAAACAAATGAGCCAATCAGAGTCGCCGGGTGGGTCTTTCCATGGGTGGGC
>JAPTYR010185942.1:0-10386 GCA_029814505.1 Siphamia roseigaster
CACACACACACACACACACACACACACACACACACACACACACACACACACACACACACACACACACACACCTTTTGTGTAAAGGACAGCAGATGCAAATGACACAGTTCACCTCTACCTCACTGCCAGGTAATCCCCCTCCTGTGCTCTCACTCACTCCGCCTCTTTGAGGGGTGTATTCTAGTATTCAGCCTCCTGTCGAGAGCCCAGGTCACCTTACCCACAACCCCCTTCCATGTTGGCACAAACTGGGCCATGAACAATCAATCATGGGGACCTGCTCAGCATGGTGACCTGAGTGTGCCCACTTCTGCAGTCAGACCCACTGTCTGCCTTTCTGCACCGCTTCTGGGTCTGAACGAACAATAGCCTTATTGAGGCCAAGAGCTGCACAGTGGTGGAAATCCAACACTTGCTCCCCTCCCTCCCCCTCCAAGGACAGAAAGGAGGCTATTATGTTCAAACATCCTCATTATGAACCTCAAGTCAGTCACTGTGGTAGTCTTTCAATCAAAGGGTTTAACAGGTGGAGAAGGAGAGGGAGAGTCCGACAGTCGGGGTCAGTAAGAGGGAGAGCAAAGGGAAGACTGGAGACTGTTCTTTTTCTCTATTGATTTGAGTCCTGACTCCAACTGGCTGCTCCTCAATAAAGGACCCTGAGAGGAAGTGCGCTAATCCTGCAAAATTGGAGGGAAGGAATCGATTAAGATGACTGTTGAGGACTCCCTCCATTTCTCTCTCTTCCTCTCCATCTTTAGTTTCTTTAATTCTATTTTGTTCATTTTCCTTTTGTCTTCCCTTTCACTTTACTTCACTCTAAACCTCATTAGTGAGCATGATTGAACCCCACTCAGCTGAAGAGCTGTGACTTCCAGCTGCACCCAGAGCTCTGTGAATCTAAAATCTGCTCCATACGAAACATCCATACAGACCAGCAAAAACAATTCCAGATCTGAGGACAGAGGCAGTACCAACGTCACCTTGCTGTTTGTGACTCTCTGTAGGTGGCAACTGGAGTGTGATGTTGAACTGAGAAGTAGTTAATTGGCCAGTGAGGAGCTGAGAAAGAATGCCGGCAGTGTTTTGTTTCTTCACCCTGCACCAATCACAGCCTCTTTAAAGCTTTTCCTTAAGATGGTTACAGGTCAGATACAATGTCCCACTGATGAAGAAGCACCAAACCTGGTATTCCCACTAAGCCTTTTAAGCTGAGGTATAAACTGCTAAGTTAGTAGTCCCCTCCTGCTCTCTACCTACCAGTCCTAATCGGCTTGTAGGTCTGCCATGTAAACAAAGGTCATTAAAGACTCTAGGAGGTTTCAATAAGGAGGACAGGTCTTTCTACCCCTCATCAGAAAATACTCTCACTGTACAGGGCTTATTCATAAGCTTTAATAAAATTGGGGAAAAATTCACCTTGCAGATGCCTGACTGTCTCAGCTCTCTAATCCCAAACTGGTTAGAACTAGTTTTGCCAGCTCTGAAACCATTTTCAACCATGGCTCATCTCTGTCCCTTTACACCATTTTGTGAGTGGACAGGGTGGTGCTCAGGGAGCAAACAGAGCAGCTGTCATGCTTTACAGGCGGCTTGCACAGCCAGGGCCAGACACTGTAAATGTTTACAGACCCTCAGGGTCACCCAGGGCCAGTGAGGCACGTTAAACACTGTCTGTTCAGCCCTGTTGCCACGACTGCACAATCAGCAGAGCTAAACAGCCCCCCTCACAATGAGTAGCCAAACAACATGGCAGTCCAAGGTCTAAGTGCAGAGTGAATGAAACTGTTTAGAATTCCTTAGAGAAACAAGGCAACACAGAGACAGACATCCGAAACCGGAAAGTCTATTTTCCTTCTTATTCACAGTCAGGGTTAACTACCTGCTTCCATCATTCACCATGCCTGATAGATTAAATACAAATGACAAACATAAGCCTCTCTTATTCTTTAGCTATGGGCTAACTGAACTTTTGAACTTTTTCTCTCTGTCACTTTGTTAACTCACATTTCCGTCCAAGGGCTTGTGGTGGCTCCAGGGTTTTGCTGGTACACACCGGGTGCTGGGGTGGAGGGTTTTGCCTCCTCTGCAAACAAGCCAGCATGGCGAGGTGGGCACAGTTCTACAGCCGGGGGAGTTCTGCGGCCAACCTGAAAAGAGCAGGGAAACAGAAATAGAAGAATGTTACATTTGAGTTAAGCAGGTTGATTTGAGGTCAAAGCTCCACGGCAGTGTCCGTTAAGCCTGCAGGAGCTAGCTCTGGGCAAGATGGGCTAAGATTCTCACCCAGGATTTAATTGGGAAAGCATGCCTACAGCTGCCTGCCTCTGAGCTCTGTGTGCTGAATGATAAACACACACCTGCACTGGGGCAGCACGGTTGACATGGGTTCAGCGCAAAGCCCAGGCCAGTCACTCTGCAGCTTCAAACAGCACATCCACACAGCCATTCAACCACATCTCCTGTCTATGAGACCGTCCTCTAAACAAACACGCAGACACACACAGAAAGTACCGACACTCAGGCACATTCCTTTCAGGGCAGTGTGTATGTGGTGATTGATGGCGTTATCTATGGACAGCAAAAAATGGTAATGCTGAGAAAACAGCAGTCTGTCTGCTACAACTTAACATGCAGCAGCTCTGGGGGACTGTCAGGAAGGGCCTGGGGGACTGAGTGGTGTCTGGATGTATGTATGTGTAGCTGTGTTCTGTGCCGTATGGTTGAATGTGTGTGTGTGAGCAAATGCAATGGGTTGGGAGGGGGAGACTGCCAACCGTACATCAGGGCTAGTGACGGCACTAATCAATCTCCCTCTAGGCCATAAATCTCCAGCTCCACACTCCCTCTTCTCCCCACAGCCATCTTCACTCAGGAACAGGGAGCCAGTTGCGACTAGTTTCCTCTCAAAAAGCCCATCACAGCCCCAGTGGAACCACAGGACACCACAGGATGGATACGTGTGTGTATGTGTGTAGATACATGCACACACAAAAGAAAACTCATGCCTTCCTTGCTAAGAACCTCCAACAATCGAGAACGATGGAAGGTACCATTCATCAACAACATACCAGTGTCACATAGCACAATGATGACTGATTACAAAGTCTTCTACTTTGATTATTTACCAAATGAGAACAGCTAAAGCAAACCATTTAGGACCAGAAAGTATTTTTATATGATAAGGATCAAGATTCACTCTTCTGTATTTCACTTGTCAGATATTGTTTTGCTTCCAGGAAACATAGCTCTTAGTGCACTACAGAAACCCACTCTCACCTAAAAAGCATGGCTGTGCTTAAAGCATTGTGGCCTTAATCTCTCCCTGCACGTGTTTTAGTCTCTTGTCCAAAATGCATCATTATGAAACACTATCATTTCCATCTGGGCCAGTCTACTCCCATATTAAAACAAAGAACAGAGGCAAATATTTCATCTATGCTGTCAGCAGCAGCGTCTCCTGCCATGATGCGTGGCAGATTATTGAAAAATGATTTCTCATGCGCCTGTCACAGGCTTGTCCCCTGTTATTTATTTTCTCAGTGAATCACTAAATGAACATTTAGCCACCTGCCATCAGTCCATTACTTAGTTTTATAGATTATCATTTTAATATGAAAGAAAGCAATTACAATGATTACAAGATAAATTAATGGCAGTCCGTGAAGCACCAGCTCATGTTCTCACTCATTTAAGGAATAAAGCTAAATGTAGATCACCAGTGAAAAATCACAACATAGTAGTCTACTAATAAAGGCATTTAATCACACTAGTCTTTGAAAATGATTGAATATATGAAGCATTTCATCAGCGTGCAAAAACAAGCATACAAAGCATAAAACTGAACATTTAAATACAAAATCCACCATATCAGCAATGACATTTAGAATTAACATTCACTTCAAATACTTGACTGAGACTTTTATGAAAAAGGAAATTCAGTTTAGTTTTAGAATATACCATTAATAAATATTTTTTTTTACCTTACCGTATGTAAACACCAGATACACCGAGTTACAATATGCTGCATATGTACTTTGTCCTTAAAATGTGATATGAAAAAAGTGTTGAATTTGTATGAAATAAAAGATTGTTATTTCTTAGAAGAACTAGGAGATATCAGCCCATATTCACTGCTGCTGTTTTGCTTGAACAGTTAAACAAAAGACTGGGTTAAGAAATAGTGGAAGGAAGCACGATAGAAAAATTCAAAACATCTTGCTGCTTTAATTAGAGGCTGAATTATTTTTTTTTTGTTTGAATAATTAAAGATCAGAGTTACAGATAAGTGTATCATTACTGCCGTTAAATTATTTCATATATTAAAAGACATTTTTAATAATAATAAAAATGAAAAAAGAAAAAAAGAAAAGACATTAAGTTTGACCTCATACTCTGATGTGTATATCACTATAAGCAGAAAGTGCAGTTTTAATCAAATTAAAAAAAGGAAAAAAGGGTGTTCGTGAAAAATGCTTCTTTCCTAAGAGTAAGAAAATTAGACCTTTAGACTCACTGTTTATTTCCACAATTCACTCTTTAATGCACGTACGCACACACACGCACACCACACACACACACACATTCTGCAGATGGAAGAGAGGGGCCACTCTATTTCTCGCCAGGTGCTCCAGCAAAAAAGGTCGCTTGCAGTGCCATTTCCTCTCACACACGGGCAGGCCTGGCCCAAACACACTGGCACTTTGAGCTCATTACTGGCTATTCACATAATCCTTTCTCTGTGTCCTCTCTGTGAGGATACTAATTTCACAACGGGCCCATCCTCACAGCCCATTTGTTAAAAGGTAGTGGTTGAGAGAGAGAGGGAGAGAGAGGGAGAGAGAGGGGACACATGGTGTAGATTGAGACTAAAAGCTAGTCTTACGGGGGGATACCTCCACAGTTTTTCCTCTCTCTGAAATGAAAGACAATCGCATAACTACCCTCCATTTTTCTCCATTTGCTGCTCACCAAATGTATTTTGAGGCATTATACTTTGCTGAAAGAGACCCACTTTTTTTCAATTCAATTTCAAGAACCAATTTTCTCCTATTATTGCCTTTAAGAGCGAGGGAGAAGGAGCAAGTCTTTGGCTTGTTTGTCATGTCCCCCTTTCCCCTCATCTCCTCCTATTAGCTTATTGAGCTGCTTAGCAGATGTCTATCAGTGGAAGGAAATTATCTCAGAACCAAAACCCCATGAACCATCATCCAGCTGCCCTAAAACACCCCGTAATGCAAAGGTCAATCCTTGTGAAGGTGCTGGAGAATGTGAGCGAATACACACAGACTACCAGACACACTGCTTGAAAAACCACCTGCACTTCACTCACTCATCAAATCCACTCACAGGTCTCCTATTACACCAGCACGGGGATATCTCCAAAGCCAGGATGTCTATCGGCTCTTTCCCGTTCTGCTAACGCTGCTGCAGGGTTTGCAATGGGGGCGGAAGATCAGTCCCATGAGATGAGGGAATAAGCCGGAATCAAGAGGCGGCCGGATTGGCAGAGGGCTATTTCTTAGTTAAAAGGTTCTTAAACTGCAGAGAAGATCAGAGGAGATGGCTCCCTGCGCCCAAAGCTGCCTGCCCAGATAAGCATCCTGCCAAGTGTGGGGTGTAACAGGGTGGTCATGGGTGAATAAACAGTATATGTGTGTTTTTTTAGCTATACATGTTTAGGAAAGAAGGAATCAGGTAGTACTACTGTTAACCTCAGTGGTTTTTAGTGTTGAACAAACCATGTAGAAAAAAAACTACCCAGTAATAAATACTGCATTGGTTGTTTAGTGAGGTTTCTCCAGTCACATCATTATTGTTGGAATCGGAATTTTGGCACTTTTAGAAAACCTCCAGCTAAGTGATGTGGATAGCATCTTGTGTATGAACATCAGTTACCATTGGTGTACTTATTAAATGAAAAAGAAGGAAACATAACAATCGCTTACAAGTAATATTCTAACAATAATATAAAGTAATATACTATACTAGAGGCTTGATAGGGTTTATCAAGCTTCCATAGAGGCTTGACTGTTTTATTTAAGGCACCACCAGTATTTTACTTCACAAGAGCTTGTCAAAAAGCTTTGCCTCAGGCTCATTTTGTTCATTTGTTACACAACTATTTCTGTCACATTTTGTCTTACCATCACTAGCTGTACTATCACTGCCTTTCAGGAGCGATTGCCTAAATGTGTGAGCTGTTATACCCATGTTTAAATGATATTACACCTCTCTTCAGCCATGATGGCAATAATCCAACCTAATGTCGGATGGGGATGTTCAGACAGCACATCATATAAACTGGCTCCCTTCTTCCAGCATTGCATGGTCCTTAGTGTCTCCAGTGTAGTACCAGTATGGCCAGGGAGCCTGGCAGACAGCCTGCACAATGAGCAGGGGCGGGGCTTCAGCCTAATTGAATGGTGACCCTGCCGTCTCGCTGTGGGACGCCCCATGCAGTGCTTTTAACAAGCTGCTGTGTCTCCCCTCTTAATAAGCCCAAACAAGTTAATCCAATCGACACACTCAAACCCTTTCTTTTTCTTTAACAAGGCACTGCCTCTACCCCCTTAATCCCCCGCTCCCCCTTCTCCGTCACCATACCGTCACATGAATGGAGGGTGAAAGGCTCCATTAGGAAGGACTGGCAGTAAACCCCTCGGCTCGGCACTTTCCACACATCCATACTAAATAATTTGCACTCATACTGTATATTCAAAACATGCACACACTAATGCTCACATGTACCTGATATAAAACTGGTCTATTTGGACATGGCACACAATGAGAGGGTTATGTTCACT
Organism: Siphamia roseigaster; assembly: GCA_029814505.1. Classification (NCBI taxonomy): domain Eukaryota; kingdom Metazoa; phylum Chordata; class Actinopteri; order Kurtiformes; family Apogonidae; genus Siphamia; species Siphamia roseigaster. The sequence continues at coordinate 6,804 of JAPTYR010185942.1, forward strand.
GACCCTGATCTACACACACAATCACTGAAACAAGACAACACACAAACAAAAATTCTGAGGGGACATTTGCCGACAGGCACACACTCCAGGACATAAAAAAGGCATTGTTAACAAACCCTCCCAGCTCCACAAACAAGAGCCACTGATTCCCTAACAATACAAGCCCCTGGATGCACTCACCCACCAGCTCTGCACAACCTCACACCAGCACAATAAATAACCTGCACAACAAAAGGCCATTGTGTGTAAAAGCCTACAGTTTAGGCATTATGGCCATGATATACAGTGTTGGAATAACATATTGACAGTTGAGTCTTATATATACCATGCAGCATGTCGTTGTTATTGGGGCTTATAAAGCTTTGTATGCTGCACAGTCATATTATAAGAGGTTACTCTGCAGATGAAGGACATCTTGGCAAAAACACTCAGCTGTTAGGTTTCCATATTCAAGTCAGCTTCAATAGCTTCACCCATGGGAAGAAGGGTGAGGAATGTCTGGCAGTCCAATAGCAGCGAGTCGTCTGTCATCTCTAATCAAAATGCACCTGCCTAGACTAATGTCAACCCTGTAACAGCAATGAGGACTAATTGACTTCACAGCCAACTGCTGCATCTTTGTGCTGGGCCAGGTTTCATTAATGATAAATAATGGCACAGTAGCAACCACACTCAAAATGTAAAGAATGAAAAAGAGCTGAAGTTCAGCAGATATGAAATTTAGATTTGCACACACAGTTTGGACTTTGTTATTAAGCAACTTTAGTTTTCAGTTTTGGTGGAATATTATTAACTACATTTTCTCAGTTGCTACCTGAGATTCTTATCTAAAATTAAAATTTGGCACTGGTCTGTCTGGAGCAGTGTAATTACAGTTTATGAACTACTCCCACAATGAGAGTATTTTCTTAGACACTCGCCCACAGGTGGTTAAAGTTTATTGGGCTGTTTGTTTTTTTGTTTGTTTGGGACTGTCGACTGTAATAGGACAGACTGGTACACCACTGCAGTCCAGCTCAGTCTGCACTTGGCACCTGGACCTAAGTTAGTACCGCTACCATTTTAGTATACAACCTGCTCTGTCAAGTATTACTTTTGATTAGAATAAACAAAAACTAAGCAAGTACTTCTGATTTTACAGTCTTTTATAAGTAATCCATCCATCCATCCATCCATCCATCCATCCATCCATCCATTAACTACCGCTTATCCGGGGCCGGGTTGCGGGGGCAACAGTCTAAGCAGGGATGCCCAGACGATAGGTATGCTCCAAGTGCACTGTAAATAAGTATAATAGCACCTTGAAATCTTGACAGGATTTGTAATGGCGTTAACTCTGCATTTCCAAAACAAGACTACGCCACATGTAAGGACAGTCAGCAGAAATGCTTTTGTTCAACTACATGTTTGGGAACGGACAACGTCAGAAAGTACAAACAGACCTACTACATATTAGCTGGCAAGAGGACTGAAGGTTACTTCAAAGCAGCTGTAAAACAATGTTTAAGTGAAACCAACTTAAAACTCATTAAAATTTAACCTCAAAAATGGAGTTGCGAGACAGCCAAGAAAGCAAAACATTGTCAGAGAGTGGCTACATTTCCATCCTATAATCAACAACAAACATTGGAATCAAATTGAAGAAATAGACAGATGAAGAGACGGCTTTGTATTCCTAATGAGACTTCAAAATGTGCATCCTGTGCGTTTATAACCACTAAACCAAACACATGCTACAGGAGCTACATTGGGGAGAGCCCCCTCAATAAAATCTGTCCATTTCCAACACAGTAGAACCAAAGTGCTCTTACAACATGACTGAGCCTCTGTACTCCTGCTGTTGCCAGCGAGGGACTTTGAGCAATGAGAGCGTGGCTTAAGATTGTCAGACAAACCACAGGGGAAACACATCCTCTTCTCCTCTTATTGCCTCAGCCTTTGTTGTGTTGTTTTGCGAGGCAGTAGCATCGGCTGTCATCTAATACCACTTTCACTCACAAACCCTGTGAATGCTGTGACATATTGAACAAATGCAGAGGGGAGCAGCAGAGTTTCTACTTCACAGTTGATCACAGTGATACACCAGAGCACTTATGTTGACAGAGGACCTCTGTAAAGAACAGTTTAAACCGATTCAAAAAGTCACTAACTCAAGTTGGGTTGGATTAAAATCTGAAAAGCACTCTGAAAAAGGGCGATTTTCTTTCTTTTTTTTCCCCCTTTTTTTCTTCTTTCCTGCAGATTCATCTTCAGCAGGCAGGACTTCCTAACATAAATCAAGCAGCCTCCACACTAACTTCAGCCAAATGTTAAAAATGAGCTATGTTTTCTTAGTTTTCGAAGTAGGATTTATATATTCTCAGTAAACCTTATTACACACCATTTGTAAAGCATTGTTGATACAGAAAAAAAAGAATTCTTATCCCAATGTGACACAATCCTTTATTGTCCCAGACAGGTCCATTCATGGCTTAACACAACAACAATAAAACAAGGGCTCTTTTTTCCTCTACCCATCCTTTGGTGGCTCACTTGAATATTCAAACAGTGTTCATTGTCTTTTTGTGTTTTGTTCATTGTTTGTTGTGCTGTCATTCCTCAGCCTGGCTCCTGAACTTCAAAGAAAGGCTTATGTCAATTTATGATGAAATAGAGTGAGCAGCTGAGAGAAAAAGGGGGAGAGAAAGAAAACCTTCCCGCGAAATGGCCCTGCCTCCAAATGTATGCTTATTAATGGGTGTTCAATAAATCAATGGAATATAATTAAATTCAAACAATGTGATTTCTTCTCTCACTCGCTGAAGCTTTACTCCAAACATTACGCGCTGCTGCGGTGCCTAAGGTGACCCCAATTCCAATGGTCCAAAGGACAACTCTGGCATCTTTCACTGGAGGGTGTCACAGATCCAATAGCCAGCCATGCATAACATTAGTGTGTTGTGAAGCCTACAAGGCAATCAAATAGCGCACCGTTGAAATGTTGACACTGATCTCATTTGATATATTTGAAGTGTGACAAAGCCATTTTTGCTCTGTTGGATATTAAGGACTTTAAAAGAGAGGATGACACAGACGCTCACAGATAAGCTAGGCTGGGAAGGAGGCAGACATTTTTCCTCCACATACTGTATTTTTTCCTTACTGCACTCGGCAGCCTTCCCCTTTAACTCCATAACGTGTGCTTTCCAGCTGTTGTCATCCTGCTCCCTCTCTAAGCTGGCTCTGACCATGGCAGCAGAGGGAATCCAATTGGACGGAGTGGGAGGTGAGGCTGCGGTTGGTAATCACCTGCTGGCTAAAGGCACAGATGGCACAAACACCACCAACATGTTCATGCAGCAGCAATCCAAGAAGTCGTACTGACAGGGCGACAGACAAACAAAGAAACTTGAGAAACCTCGGAATTACAGAATGCAGATTTCATGCAGACACCTGGAAACTAGCAGATACTTTTAGGCCCCGTCCACATGACGACTATGCGGCGTATTGTTTGAAACCGTGTCAAGAAGACGTTACATAAAAATGGAGACGTCTCAGTACAAAATCTCCGTCAGTACGAATACGGCTCGCTTGCCTGATACGC
>JAPTYR010188282.1:0-10364 GCA_029814505.1 Siphamia roseigaster
CACACACACACACACACACCCACACACACACACACACACACACACACACACACACACACACACACACACACACACACTCTATCGCAAAGTCCCTTATTTATAATCACCTTTTTGACAAATGAAGTGGAAGGAAACACAGCACCACTGGCATTAATTAAAGAGAATCATATTTTATGAAGCAATTCTCAGGAAGTTAAGTGCAGCACTGACCCTCCAGCCCCACCCCAGACAGACAATGTCAAATAAACTAACACATTTAAATTAGGGCATAGACCAGACCAGTCTGGGCTAGGAGCAACATCACCCTAATAGCAACCTGCCTTAGCAACCCGTAAGTAGGCCTATAGTGTTGGCGAGGTTACTAGAGCAGAACTGGGCCTTGTACAATGAAAGCACACACACTGGTTTCTGTGGGTATATGTGCCCTCGACACCACCTTTCATGGTGCAACAAGCAGACCCTAGACCTGGTGAGTTTGATGTCTGGCACCCCTGTATTTCCTTGATATAATTCATGGCTAATTCAGCCAATGAGGACCCTGTTTGATTTCTGGAGTGCCACACATGCTACTTCCCAAGTCACAGGTCAATAAAGCAAGGGGACAAGCTTGAGGCTGCACCGGTATATCTTACAAACTCAGGCACTAGATTAGCCTGGAGCACACTGCACTAGGCTGGACTGGAGTGTTCGATGCTTATAATCTGATAAGTTTGATAAATCAAAGCAGATTAGAACAACAAGGTAAATCAAAGAGGAGCAAGTCAGCAAAGTAAAACAAATTGAACCAGACTACTCTAAACAGAAACTGATGGATCAGAAGAGGCAGGATAGTGTAAAGCAGAGCACGGGCATATACAGCAAAGTCAGGTGACAGATAACTAAAAAAAAAAGGCAGAACGGTTCTTGCAAATGTATTTAACTTCCTTTGATGGTCAAATTTATGAGCCAAATTCTGGGAAAAAAAAACAAAACCCAAAAACCTGCATTTTGAATAAATGACATTAGCTACAGTATGTGTGGTGTGCATTGTGTGTGGTGTGCAAAGCCACATGTGTGCTTGTGTGGGATGATCCGTCTACTTGAGGCGATGCTTTAGATTGCAGCTTAAGGAGGGCTAGAAGAAAATGAAGTTCCTTGCCTGAGTGACATCGTATTGTGTTTAATATGCATGCGAGCAAAGGGTGTGTGGTGAGAAATAGTATTAGAGGAAAGATCAGATTATGGAAGGAGATCACTACAGAGTCATGCTGTAGTGGGCTTTTACACATGATTAGTGCACATGCAACACACATAAGGCATGTATGCTATCAACTTAAAGTGAAGAGACAAAAGACACACAACTGCCTTGACTGCTTTTTGGAATGATATGCATGTTGGCACAAACTGATGATTGGGTGATTAACACTTTATCACAGCAATGTCAACCCAGTCCAGTCTAGATGAGCGTGGACAGCAGATGTGTCATCACTGTGCTGCCCCTCAGCGCTCGTCCAAAGTGAGCTTTTAAATAGTTCACCTCCCATTGATTAAGGTTAGGACTGAGCAGAGGGGGAGCACAGTGCATCTTTGACCAGTGCTTTGGGGAAAGTGAAGGACATTATGCTATATTACCCAGCAGGTACCAGGTGGTGGCGGTGCAGAGGACACCATGGCAACGCCATGAAAATGCCATGGCAACACCATAGCAACTGTGGCCTCATTTGCTCGCTGGTGGTGTGGTACAGCCCAGACTTGCTACAGTGGCATGGTCGTCAGATACACACTTCAGTCACATCATTAATAGTAACATTGTTCATTAATTATTTCATCAATCAATTAATCGATCATCATCATTAACAATCAGTCAAAAGGAGCAAGAACACAGTATCTACTGGTCTCTGTTTTTTGCTAAGTGAGAGACATAAAAATAAACTGAATTAAAAAGTAAATGATCAACAGAAAAGAGGTCAATGGATGGGCTAATCAACTAATCAAGAGATATGATCACCAGATGAGAGTACTGTAAAAGAGGAAAGGTGGACAATGTTCTTTGATGTTGATGTAAAACAGGAGAAAAAATCTGCAGAGGAAAGCAGGTGAAAGAAACAGCAGAATGTGTGAGAAAAACATAATGATGTGTAAAAGCACTGAGTCTCAAAAAGTAATGTTAGGTAGTACGAGAGGAGTGACAGACTGATAGCTATAGTAGATACAGATGAATAGAGAGTTTAGACTTTTACTTGTCTTTTTTGTCACAGGCACTAATGTCTTCACAGTCATATAGGAGGAATCGAAATTCAAAAATGATTTCAGTGTCTAGAATCGCTACAAAGCTAAAACATTGAAAACTATTTCATCTAACACTTCCTCCAAATATACCAAACTTAACTAATATATATATATACCTGTATGTATATATATGTATATATTTATTTGTACATATATATTTCTTTATAGATAAATGATAGAATTCAAATGATAATTGAATACAATAAAATATCTCAGTTAAATCACAGTATAACATGGTACATTCTCAAAAACATAGTATATTTTAATATATTCTTTTTTCTCAGCATTAAATTAAATAAATAAAACAAAATAAGCCAGAGGGTTTTTTAAAGAGTCACTTCTGTTCATGCAGTCACAGACTTAAGTATTAGCGCCTCAATAGGAATCAGTAATGCTCAATGACATACCAGGTTTAAGCCCTGTTGATTGGGTGAAATGACTGTGTTCTACTACACAGGAAGCAGTCGAACTGTTGCCGTGGTTTCCACTGTTGGGGTGCAGAGTAGAGCGAGCTTAATACCTCACTGAAAGGTGGCTGCCCTGGGTCCTAAGCATTTGCTACAGTTGAACTACACAACCCTCCACCACAAATCTTTGAGATTTCATTCAGCTAAACATGCAATGAATCTGGGGCTTTCCAAAGGAGGCGAAAACGGCAAAAAGCATTTCTTTAAAACAAAGACAAATTGTTCTCAAAATTGCCCCACGCAGACCCAGAAAAAAAAAGCAATCCATGTGCAGATAAAAGGTACAGTCTGCCCTCACTGAAAGGCAAAGGAGTCAAAAGGGGAATAGAGAAGGTCAACTAACCCTTTGATCTGTGACGACATGCACAAACACAACGCACAGCCCCTCACATAGCAGGTCAACCCCCCTCCCCTCCTTCTAGCCATTATCAACAGCATCCAAAAAGCTACGAAGTCTAAAAGTAGGTGTTCATTTGCTACATCATGTCAAAGCTACATTCAACTACAATAGAAGAAGAGCTGGGCTGTGGCTGGTCTTAGTGTGAGAGATGAGGTGGACATGTTGACCTTACTGTATGAAAGTGGAGTGTGTATGCATTGCAAGTTGGCACAGTTTACACAGTAGATGGCTTTTGGCACAGCTCACTGAGGATACAATGCCACAGTTCACTATTCTCTCCTGAACACAAAGCATTTAAATTATATATTACAATTACATCCTACCAACTTAGATTAAACCTATCCAATCTATAAGAACATCAGTAGAGTTGTGGAACATCTGACTCCTGCTTAAACAAATGTTCTCATTCTAAAAGAGAGGAAAAACAATTACAATGTCTCAGATGCAAACAGATGTGCCATTGCATCCCTGTCACATTGAAAGTGGGAATATTGCTCAAAGTCAAACAGTCATCTGATGATTTGATAACAGGAATTATTACTGACTTTATTCAGTTAAGTCTCAGCTTTTGTGTGTGCACCTCAAACTGAAACGTTCACAGTACATTGTTATTTGCCAAAAAGCAATACTCAAAGTACAGGATCTTTTCCTCAGTACAAGATGTCTGTGTACATATGATAAAACTTAGTTGCAGTGATTTTTACTGTCCACAATAGCAACATGAATTAACATTAAGTGAGTAATATTAATATATCAGCAAAATATTGTGCAGTTAAAACTGTAGCACAATGTCTGAAAAATACAATGAGAAATTGTGCTTCATTTGATCCATCTTCTACAAACTTTGCCCAGCTACAATATAGGGATGAAACACAGTAAGAGAGCTTTACAGAGCACTATGCTTGATTTCAATTCCCCTAACCTCCTCTGCATAAATTCTGACTGGCCATTTTCATAAAAGTAATAAAAGTTCAGAGCTACACACCATACTCTGCCACAATTATTAAACCCACCACAAGCCCCTTTCACAATTGTCGCTTAAGCTTATTTGAATATTATGCAGCCATCTAGTGCCAATTACAGATATTGCACCAATCATCCCCTTGATCCACTTACATGATGGTGAATTATGCGTAGTTCACATGTAGAAAAGAAGAGATGGAGCTTCATCTATGAAAACAAATTACTCAAAAACCAATCTTGCTTAAAAGCTCTTGAGTGGAAATTTGGCACTGCTATTGAATCATTCCCACTTTTAACACTAGCCACATCCAGCATCCTCTTTATTAAAACACTAACACAGTGAGAGAAATATATTGATAGAATAAAAAAGAAGGGATGGGGAGAAAAGTCTGAGTAAGAAAGAAAAGAAAAGACAGACGTAAAAGAAAACTTGCTACGTCTTTTTTGTTCATATTGTTTTTTCTCTTCAGTTCAGTTGTTGAAATACTTTGATACTCAACTGTGTTCAAGTTCTGGTTGGACCAGAGGTGACATGACAAGCTCCAACAGGATGTAGGAGACGTGGTTCCTGTTCAATCTGACTGGTTAAAAGGGTTTCTAGTAAAACATGACATCACGTTGATGGTCCTGGGGTAGAGCTAGATGGATCGGATGATGTGATGGGGTCAAAGGGCAAAAAAATAGCACTGTCCTTACTGCCCAATGAAATGTGGTCAGGCAGATTGGATGTACGCGAGGTGACTGCATTGCTTTTCATATCAACTGACTTACAAAAGGGAAGAAGAGGGGGCAGTCTCTCCAAAAACCAAGGAGCAGTCCACTGATCCAGTTCAAAAGCCAACAGCCAATGAGGACAGAGAGCCAGAGTCTACGGACCAAACACTGGCATCTTTTCGCAGGGTGGGACTCTCTACGCCCACAGAGGTGTGTTCTCATAGCCAGAGGGAGGGAGACGTTTTGAGCATATCTTGTCTGTGCGCGTGTGTGTGCGCGTGTGTGTATGCGTGTGTGTGTGTGTGTGTGTGTGTGTGTGTGTGTGTACAAATATGACATCATTACTCACAGGTTGGAGACTAATCTTATCCACAGTTGTGACTTGGGGAGGGGAGGAGAACCGAAGATGACATCACAAAGCTCAATTCTGAGCGGAGGAGAAGTTCTGGAGCTGCTGTCCCTGGTAATGCAGCCTCGCCTTCACTCTCGTCATCATGGGAACCATCCAAGCGGATGTAGCTCACCCTGGTGTGACGTCTCACTGTCGCCCTCACTAGAACGCGCACAATGGAACGGGTGGCAGCAGTGTTACTCTCACATAAAGTAGTGCCAGCAACAGAACTACTGTCCAGATTAGTTCCCGTAGTGATGGTCGCTAATTGATTTCCTATGGTCACCAAGGCAGCCATGTCTCCAGCATCATCCCTGGCTGTAGCTGCCATGGCACCTTGGTTCTCAATAGCAGTGGTGCTCGCTCCGACGTCTCCCTCTCTCCTCTCCCCCTGTCATACCTCGCTCTCCAGGCTGGAGAAGTGGGCTGACCCTCGACGAGAGCACAGGCTCTTAGCTTTGAGTGGCAGGTGAGGGGAATAGAACCTCCGTGGCTGAGGCACAGAGCGAAGTCTCTGATACTGGAGTTTGGCGCTGGCTGAAGCCTGAGCCTGTCCCTGGCCTGACATCCCTCCCCCTGCTGGTGGTGAGACAGAGGATGACGAGGGTGGAGGCGGAATTGGCATTGGGAGGGAGGTGGGAGACATGGACGGCTGCTGTGGGGGTGATGGTGATGGCTGAGGCGGATGGTCTGTGGGTTGTGTGCTGAGGCTGAGGTTAGACTGGCTGCCTGATTTGGACTGACTGGGATCTGGTTTAGGGGGCAGAGGCTTTGGACGAGAGCCCCCGCTGAAGCTGTGGCAGTGGGGAAGAAGCTCCTCCTGGCTATGGGACAGCGCTGTGGCTCCTCTTTTCGAGTGGGATGTGTGTGAGCGGCTGTGAGGATGTGGGTAAGGGTGGGGTTGAGGGTAAAGGCTACAGGAACACATGGTGGATCGTCCTGCTTCCTCCCCTCTGTCCCGTGGTCGCCCCTTGCTCTTCCCTCCTCCACTCTTCCACTTTTTCTCTCCTTTCACAGGGATCTTGTCCATAGACCAATATCTCCTAGGTGGAGGGAATGCAGCAGGTGGTGGCGGCCACTGTGAACCCAGCCCTCCACTCCCTCCCCCTGATCCCCAACCAACACCTGGCCCTGAACCCCAGAAATCAGCACCAATCCAGCCCTCTGCTCGAGTTCCTAGTAAAGACTCATCCCGAATGTTTACACTCCCTCCTTTCTCTCTTGAGGCGTAGGTACCGAAAAACCAGCCTCCTCCACCTATACCTCCAATTCCAGTGCCGCTCCCACCTGCACCTCCCTCCCAGTACCTTTCAAAACGACCAAACTCCCCTGATGAGCCCTCATCTGAATAACTGTCATCTGCCCTTGCTCTATCCCTCTCTGACTCAGACACTGCCCCTCTACCTGCCCTCCTTCCCCTTTCCTCCACCCGTTCCCTGACTCTCTCCCGCTCTCTCTCCTCCTCTTCATCATCATCATCGTCCTCATCATCGTCAGAGTCCCACTCATGGAAAGAGAGCCCTTCTCTTGTCTGTGCTTTCTCTTTTTCATAATGCATTAACAAAGGACGACGCTCACCAATTCTACCACTGTCCTCCCTCTCCATTCCACTACTTCTTCGCCGCTTACTGGATGGAAGGAGAGGGTGAAGGGATGTTGGTGGAGTATTAGAGTCTCCTCCTCTTCCATTTACCCAGAATTTAACTGATGCAGGGAGTTTATTGAGGTTAGGGTAACGTTTACTAGGAGTGCGATGTGCAGAATGTGAGTGTGAGGACTTGGGCCGCCTCTCTCTGCTTCTACTGCTGTCTTCTTCTTCTCTGTCATTGCCTTCGTCTCCTCCCTCTCTCCTACTACGCTCTCTGTCTCCATCCCATGAATCCCGCCCTTTCTCCCCAAATGTGCTCCGATATTGAGCAGAGAAGGAAGAGTAGTCTCCTTCCCTCTCCCCCTCTCCTTCTCCATCCCTCTCTGGCTCTACATCTCCCTCCTCAGGCTCAGATCGCTTTCCTCCACTCGATTTCTTACGTTTTTTTGTCTTTAGTGCCTTCTTCTTCTTCTTTTTCACTTTCCTACGCTTTCTTTCTCTTTCTCGCTCTCTTTCCCTTTCTTCCCTCTTTTTCCTCTTTTTGTTCTTTTTCTTTTTCTTCTTCTCTTTCTCCTTCTCTTTTCTCCTCTTCTTTTCCCTTTTTTGCCTTTCAGTGTCCCCACCCGCTCCACTCCTCTCTCTCTCACTCCAGCTTGCCCACCACTCTTGCAGCTGTGATAGCTGGCTTCCACCTCTCTCCCGCTCTCGCTCCCTTTCTCTGTCACCCCAGGATGTGCGTGGTTTCCTGGGAGGTATGGGAGGTGGCAGGCGCCCATGGCTAAAGGAACGAGGCCTGATGATTGAGCGTTCTCTCTCCCTCCCCCTCCCTAGAAGGAGGCTGGACTCTTCAGTCAGCTCCTCATCATCATCATCGTCCTCTCCATCAATCCCTCCAGTCCTGTCTCGTGTGCTCCTAGAGGAGCTGTAGGAATAGGTGGGAGAGGTGGAGCGAGATGATGAGGCAGACGAGGATGTGGACGTAGTTGAGGTGGTTGACGAAGAAGACGAAGACGTATAGTGCAAGGATGCAGAAGGAGAGGGGGGGGTATAGGTAGGGCTGAGGGGTACTGGCATTGGAAGTGAGAGAGGGGGAGAAAGCGGGCGTGCCCTTCTCCCTCCTCCCTCTCTCACTCCATCTCTTGCTCCTCCCCTCCGCCCTAGGGGTAGAATGTTCTCGTAAAGTGGCCCTCCAGGTTCTTTGGGCTTCTTGGGCCTTCGCTTCCTCCAGAAGGATGAGGGGAGAGGGGGAGAGGGGTGTGGCAGTGGAGGTGTAGGAGGCAGAGGGGCCTGACTCTTAGGAGGCAATCTGGGAGTGCCCAGAGGTTTAACGGCCCCTTTCCCCTGACCTCCGCTGCCACCTCCCACTACCCTCTTCCCCACCCCATGGTCCATGCCCTTCTCTGAGTAGAAGGCCACACTGGCAGGAGGAGGCTGGGGGTGGCCCCTGGGCATAGTCTTGGGGGTCTGGGACCCTGCCTGCTGCTCCATGCAGGGCCCCAGTCCCTCAGGGTCAATGGGACCATAGTATCTCTTATAGCCATCCAATCCCCCACCTCCTCCTGCAGTGGAAGGCCAGTTTGGTGGGACTTTCTGAGCAAATGGTCCCATATCAGTGATGCCCCCTCTTACAGCCATAGGATTGGTTGCTGTAGCAGATTTGGGCAGCCTCCAGCGATCCACCACAGCCAGTCTACGGTCTGGCCGAGGCAGGAAGGTGGAGCAAGGGAGGGGTGCACCAGCAATAGGGGTATTGGAGGGACCCAGTGCTGTCCCAGAATGCATCACGGTGGGAGGAGAACCTGGTAGAGGTGTCTTGTAGACGGGCGGTGGTTGCTGCTGTTGTGGTGGTTGCTGCTGTTGCGCCATAGCAATAGCTGGGTTTGTCATAGAGGTTGAGACAACATGTGACTGGGATGGGACTGTGACCATCGCAGTGTGATGGTGAGTAGGCAAAGACTTAGCTCCACCTGGTGCTGTTTCATCCTCAAAGCTACAGCAGCTATACATGCCCTGCAAGAAAGAGAAATAATTAATTTAATGAAGACTTATTTTTTTCTTCTTTTTTTATGAAATGAAAGATTAAATGAATTAGAGTTGGTTGTTTGGGGACAGTGGCAACACAGGTTGCAATGCAAGCATATATGGATGCTGTGGACTGTATATACTATAAGCAATTACAGTGCACTACTATATGTACATAAGAAATGGGAAGAGAGAGGAGGTGGATGAAAATAGAAAATCAGTGGCAATTCAAAGATGTTCCAGTTTCGAAAAAATTGCATGTAGCTGGTTTACAAAGAACTGCAAGATTGCTGTTTTGCAGATAAACATGAAGTCCTATTTATAGAAGTTGTGCATTGTTAGGTTAATGAAATTTCATAAATAAATACATAAATTACAACCACAGTGGTGAAAACAGATAACTTATTATCAGCAAAGCTACAATAATGACATGCATATGGTGTGGATCTGTTCTGTCAAGGTCACTGGAACAGGATATCCAGGGTGTGAGCAGAATTGAATTTCAATTAATCTCCAGAATTGAGTGAGTGGAATTGAATTGACCCTGGACCTCACACTTTCTAACACTCATGCTCTGTAACAGATAAGGGCACACGCATGCAAGAACAGACATGTTTACACATGCGTGTAAATGACTTGGACTGGATGACTGGATTTAATGTTTTATGATGTAGTGTGGTTAAATCTAGTTATTTTAAGACAAATAGTTATTGTGTATTGCAACAAGAGCATGTCCTAACATAGTCAAGGTAAAAAAAAAACCTAAACCCTTTTTCCAGTGACCTGAACAACAGAAAGACATGTAGTGTTCTTGTACTGAAACATATTACACATGGGCAAAAACACTTACCCTGCTGATTGCCAAGAGAAAGTCCAATTTCCCAGAGCTGGTGGCCATGCAGTGGCGCAGCTTCCAGTAGACCAAGTGTTCCCAAGCAAACACCAACAGACTGAGACCCATGGCCACCAACAGCATGTAGAATACCCCAGCCATGTTGTCGATATCCAGTTTACTGCTCATCACCTCAATTTTGTCATTATGGCAGATTCCTGACAGCCAGAGGCGCTCCAGCATTTCAATCTCATCTGTAGATGGGAGGAGGTAAGGATGAGGATGAGAAAAACTAGAAAGAAAATCAAGAAGGCTAAAGCGGGAAGACCAAAGAGCAAAAACAGGAGGACGTTTGATAGGTGAAGAATTAAGACTGAGAGATGGGATTATTTCAAGTTCAATTTAGTTCAATTACACTAAATTATTTTTAACAATGATAAATGTTAATAAGTGTCCCCAAAAATAAATTTATGATGATTCTAAGCCCTTGAGTGCAACATTGGTTTGTGTTAATAAACAGTAAACATAACCATGAACAGAACTGAATACAAAATCACTTGAAATATTCAGTTCCCTACTCACATTCAAACTTGAAAAATAAACTGGGATTTGAGATGAATTGGCAAATCAATCCCTCCAGAAAAAAATCTCATCTCATTACCCTGCTTCATCCTCACTAGGGTCACATGTAGCCTATCCCAGCCACATAGGGCGAAGGC
>JAPTYR010188530.1:0-10359 GCA_029814505.1 Siphamia roseigaster
CAACCTCATATGTCTGAGAAAAAAGAAAAACTAAATTAATCTAAAACAAAGACATAATGAACTTAATACAATTATTATGAAAAAAAAAAACCTAAAAAAACAAACAAACACAGTGTTTGTGTGTGCATTTATATGCATGTGACAGATTGACCATGCACAAGATGCGCACCCGACCAAGCATCCCACTCGGCCACGGCAAACTATAGCCATACAGGCGGCTGGTCAAAGCTGCCCAACCCGGACCCAGACGCAGACCCGGATCCAGAACAGCTGCAGTGACTGTGTGTGTGTGTGTGTGTGTGTGTGTGTGTGTGTGTGTGTGTGCAAGAGAGAGAGAGAGACAGCGAGAGAGAGAAATTCTCAGCCTGGTCCTGGCTTAATGGTGAAGTCCCACTGGTGGAACTGAGCATGGTGGACCAGCCCATAAGTATGGGGACACATGTCCACTGTGCGTTCATTATTTGCAGCAACCGAACTGCAATGACAGAACCGACTGTGCACATGATGTGTGTGCAACTCCCTCAGCCTTGGCAAATCGGCTGAAGCAAGCCGGTCGAAGGAACCCAACCCAGTGGACCCAGACCCGGACCAGCCAGAGTGACTGTGCATGTGCGCACGTGAGAGAGAGAGAGAGAGAGAGAGAGAGAGAGAGAGAGAGAGCACCCTTGGTGGAGTCCTTCTGCTGTATCCACCACAGCTGTTCCTTCTCTCAACAGAGTTGCAGATGCATCTGTCCATCTGCACTGACCAGAGGAATGGCCAACCAATGTCACATGACCAGTCACCACACCACAGGCCCCCAAATGCACAGACCCCACACTGACACCCAGTGACCCGTCCAATGCACAGCCATGCACGGAACCCTCCTGAGAAAACCCACATCTGTACTGAGCAAGAACCTGGAGGTGTAGACCCCGAACGCCGACAGACACCTGCACACTGCCCACAGACTGAAAGTTGCCATTCACCAAACACAGAAACATACAGAGACACTATTTATTTCATTAATAACACACTTCAGCACTGATAAAAAACAATGAATACCTAATTAGAAAAATAGTACCTTCATATTCATGTGTGCTAGTTTATTCCAGAGCAGTTTTTACAGTGAACTGTGTCCATGAGAAGAAACAGTACTGTGCACAAAATCCTCTTTAAATAGGGTGGTCTCCAAACCTTTGTACAGGGGAGCTTAGTTGATCACCTGTGAGGTGCATATCAAAAGAACGGCACATTTTTTTGCAACAAACAGGCACATTTATGCTGGTTATTTCTGCTGTAAGTAAATCAGGCCCTTCGTGTCTGACACATGTATTTGTAAAGTGACAAAATTTCAGAACACGGGCTTAGGGTATGCCATGTGACTTCCACATGAATGTGTGAAAAATGTGGAATGCGATGGGACAAATGAAAGGAGGAATATGTCTTTAGCCTGTGTGGTAATCTCTTTGACTCTCTGAGCTTTCTAAGTGGAAAAAAATGGAAGCTAAAGTGAGGAAATAATTAAATGCTGCATATATCCTTACTGTGCAAAAGTCTTAAGTAACCTTTAGGTTTATCAGTATTTCATGTGATCCAGCAAGAAGCAGCCCATGGGACATCATCACCATACTTTTCATCTTATTTGTTTTCACTTAAGTAAATCTCCCTTCTTCCGCATGCCTTGTGTTATATGTTCACTGTTCACTTTGTCATTAATATTTTCCCGATAAAAACACGTTTTTTTATCTATCATTTTATCAACATTTGTTCTGTATGGACAACAATATTGTGCTGCTGTCTGGGATAGGCTACAATATCCCTGTGACCCTAGTGAGGATAAAGCGGGATGGAAGAAGAGTGATATTTGTCTTTTTAAACTGAATTCCTCATTTTCAAACATATGGTGTACATAAACTGTAAATGATCTGCTTGGGTCTGAATTCTTCATTCAATTCTACAGGTCCATCTTCAACCCTATTTCTGAGTAAAAACGAGGGTATCCCAGTCACTTATAAGCAAAATGTGCTATGGATGAGGTGTCAATTCATCGCAGGTCCAACATATAAACTGACTCTCACATCCTTGGGCAATTTTAGGGTGTTATTTATTTATTTGATAGTGTTATGTAGTGTGAAAAAGGGATGGAGCCCAATGCACGGTGCCAGAGAGAAAAACCTATTTAATAACAAAACAACTGAACAGAACAAACAGACATACCAAAGGGGTTCAGCCAGGACAACAAGAAAGTCTAGGTTATTGAAGGAACAGAGTAGCAAGTGGCCACATGCAGGGTTGAGGAGTTAATGAGTCCGCACCGGTGGCTGTGCGCAAATCCACTTAAAAACCCTCCTGACGAGTGATTTCCTACAGCCGGCAGACAGGTGTGTGGGGGGGACGGGACATACACCCACAACAGTACCTCCCCTGAAGGGCGGCTCCTGACGCCCCAAAATGGTATGGAGCAACGATGAAACCCTCTGGGAAGCCGGGGCAGAGCGGTGTGGAAACCCTCCTGGAAGCCGGGGTGGCGCGGCGTGGAAGCCCTCCGGAAATTGGGTCGGAGCGGCGTGGAAGCCCTCCGAGGAACAGGGTTGGAGCGGCGTGGAAGCCCTCCGAGAGACTGGGTGGAGTGATGAGGAGCAACATGGGCTGACACTGACATGGCAGAGCAACTGAAGCATACCACGGACCCTGACTGACCCAAATATGAACCAAACCAGCCAAAAAATAAAAACAACCAACGGGAAAACAACTCTAGTGGACCGGGGAAAACACAAAAAACAAAAGATGCTGGACGGAACGGAAACAACTCCGGACGGAACTGGGAAGGGAAACAACTCCAGACGGAACCAGGAACGGAAACAACTCCGGACGGAACCGGGAACAGAAACAACTCCGGACGGAACCGGGAACGGAAAAAACTCCGGATGGGACCGGAAACTACCCCGGGCGGAACCGGGAATGGAAACTGCCCCGGACAGGACCGGGAATGGAAAAAAAATGGATGGGACTGGGAATGGAAAAACCCTAGACGGAACCGGGAACACTACAGACTTGTGGCTAAGGGAAATCTACAGACTTGCGGCTATAAAAGGCTGAGGGCTTAGACGTCTTACAGGCTGAGAGTGTTATGTGTCTTACAGACTGAGGACCCGGACGGCTACTGAACAACACAAAATTAACCAAGAGAAAACAATTAGCTAACTAAAATTGGAACTAAACTTTTCAGAAACAAGGATTCAGAACTTCAGCGAACCCAAGCATGAACCTGGCAGAAAGACTGTAAAAGACAAAACCACCAGATGGAACCGGAAACAGGAAAAAAGGGACACAGGAGCCTGGGACCGAAGGGACCCTGAAGGGACACGGGGGAACCTGAAGGGGCTCTATAGGGAAAACCTGAAGGAGCACTAGGGAAAATCGGGGACCAAATGGACACAGGAAGACTGGGGACCAAAGGGACATGACTAATAAATAATTGCACATAGAGACTCTGAAACGTACTCTGAAATGTACTCAGGCAGGTTTATGCAATGAACTGACCAGATTCAAGTAAAAGTCATTTTTGCTTTAAGTTAAAATGTGTCATTGTCAATTGATGGGATTACTCAAGACTTAAAATGTCATGAAGATTAAAAACTTGAGTCAACAGTTTTTCAAAGTTTATCTTTATTTTACTCATTTGAAATTAAGAATGTAGGAATTTTACTCAAATCTATAATGAAACAAGTTACATGCCCAAACAAGGTTTTCAAAGCTCAAACAGTGGTTGTAACCGTTGAAACTGTCAGAGGACTTCCAACTCTTTAATTATCATCGGGTCCTCAGTCATGTAACATTTGTACACTTCAAAAAGAGTTGTACATTTTCTTCTCCAATCTCAGTTCATGCACGAAAGTTTCAGCCACGACTTTGACTCTCAGATTACACATACCAATGTTTTGGCAGGACAACATACATTGAGGAAAGAGGAAAACATCTAAAAATGCAGGATTGCAGCTCTCTAGGACCACGATTGCAGACCCCTGCCCTAGGTCCAGATCAGAAACTGCAAACACAGTCTCACATCTTAACAACATTGACCTAACTTTTGTTTGATCAGACTCAGAAAGTGCGGATAGGTCCATGGCTTCAATATGTTCCCTTACTGAGTTGACCTAAGCATCTTGAGTGCAAACTGTGGCTGTAACCTCACTCAACTCACACTCTACAGTAGAGACTCCCTCTGGCAAACTGACAATTTTTGCCTGACTTAAATGGCCTACAGGGTGGTGGGGATATAACCGAACGCCTGTCTCACCCACGTTTACCATCAGCATATGGACAGTACACTTTGTCACATTAACCATTGTAGGTGAAATTAGAACACACTCAGGGAGGGAACCGCCACATTCAAGAGGCTCAATCAATGCAGCTCCTGGAGACTTGCTGAAGTGGGAAGAACATGTGGCTATAACCTACTTAACTGTACCCCCAGGTATAATGGGTTGGGTGCCTACCTCTCACCCGTGTCAGTCTTGTTCTGGTATGTGTTGCCTCATTACAAGTGCGGTGACAATACTGCAGTACCTGTTGCCACGGGGGAGGTGCTTGTTGCGCTATGGGGCGATTAAAAAGGTCAGTACCATGTTGAATAAATAACTGATGGTAGTACTGTCTAATTACATTCATGCCCAAGACACCAGGAACACTTGAGGGGGAGTTTTGGCCTGGGGGGTCCTTAACAATCAAAACACCCCACTGTGGTATCACCCTGCCAAAAGCAGTGACATCCAACTCAACATAGCCCACATAAGGGATATCAAGCCCATTAGCAGCATGTAGCTGCAACCAGCAACAGTGCCTTGGGGCACCCGGAAAATACTTAAGGAAAAAGCTTTCTGTAATGGTGGTCACCATTTACCCTGTATCTAGGAGGATACTAACTGGTACATCTCCTAAACTAACAGTCACCTTAGTACAAGGTGCCACCAGACCAGAGGCTGTCGTTGGGACAACTGGGGCCTGCACATCTGAATGTCCTCTGATGTCCTCCCCCCCTGATGTTTGGCTCCTCACATCAGGGGGGGGGGGGTTTCCTGCCTCCTGGGGTGCAAAAGTAACTGCTGCGTGGGATGGGGCCCTAGGCTGCTGAACCTGGGAATGGACACGTTCATCACAGTCCTTGGCATAATGACCTGGCTTTAAACAGCGCCTACATATCAGTGTCTGAGCATACTGGCCTAGCAGGGGGCCTAGTGGGAAACCTTGGGGCTATTTGTAGTGCCAGTAAACCCTGTGCCAACTGATTAAGCTGCTCTTGTTGTTTCTGTATCATTTGCTTCAAGTCAACCATTTCTAGGCTCCTGGGGCTGCTAGCTGCTTTTACTTCAGAACACTGCAAGGCACTGAATGAAGGGACTGAATAGCTCCTACATCTAGGTTCATCAACCCATCCTTCCCGCTCCCAGCGAATGGCCTCCGCTCTTATATCTAAGAGACTATAACCAGGAGTTTGCCGCACAATTTGTTTCAACTCCCTACGTAAATTAGGGTCATAAATATGTTCAACAAACTGGTCTCTGAGCAGGATGGGGGCATCACGCATCACCCTTGGGGCACAGCGCTCAATCTTATCCATAAGGCCACACAAAGCATCTGAAAACTGTCGAAGGGACTCCCCCTCCTGTGGCTTTCTTGCAAAAAATCTGCTGCAGGGAAACATAAGATTTAGAACACCCATATAGATTTAGGAAGATCTTAAAGATTACCTCCGGGTCCTCCCTCTCAGCCCAAGGTTGATACCTAATCTCATCCTTAGCCTCACTTATTTAAGGATTTAATTTTTCTGCTGCTTAGAAAGATATGTTCCACCACCGCTATGTGTTGAAGTCACTGCAACTAACAAAAACTACAGGTTGCATACAAAAACAACCCTTTTCCACTTCCGTTTCCGGTCGGCGGAGTAATACTTGAACTAAACCAAAACATATCAATGGATGAGGACAGAAACAGTAATATAACTTGTCTGGATGCATATTTTCCAGCGATTTTCAGGCCAATGCATCGCTGTCCACCACTGACCACTTGGTGAGTTTCATGTCTTTGAAAATGACAGTTTAATGCAGTTTTATGAACGATTGTTCAAGTGCACCATTTAGTCAATGTAAAGGTGTGGGGGGGGGGCAGTAACATAAATCTAAAATGCTCGGTTCAGCATCAAATGTCAAAATTTTGATCACAAACACTCTTGACTCATCCCAGACTACCAAAAAACGGGGCTTTATGTGCAAAATCCCAAACCAACACTTTAAGGCCTTTGGTAAAGTTGCAGTCAAAGCTCCCAGTGCTCGACCACAGTGGCTCTTGTCCTTACTTTACAGCTGGCTGCTGTGGACCTTCACCCGCAGAAGCCAGTAATTACTTATTTCCCTGCCTGCTGCTGTAAAACCATCGGTGTTAGCTTTAATAATCACATTAAGTAGGCTGTTGAGTAAAGGGTTACACTGTGTCACCATTACATGTTCCAGCTTGTATTTGTGCGATCTCGATACGGCTGCTGATTTTGTTCAAGTCTAACCTGAATTGATAATAGCACTAAAATTAGAATGGAATAAAATAATGACAGGCAAGAAAACAGAATAATGAGATTCAAAGAGAGCTGTGTGTCAGGGAGCTGTACTTTTGTCTTGTTTATGGAGACATTCTTGTGGGGACCTTCCACTCTATACACACCTGTAGTCCACCAACCAGCACAGGTGCTTCCACAGTATCTTTTTAACTGCCTCATGTGGAAAGGCCTTGGAAAATCTGTTCTTGACTGACCTGACTTTTACTTTTAGTAGGTTTGCATTGTTGATGAAGCTGAGTTTTCAAGGATTAGGTCACATTGGAAAATGATCCATTATTCCTAGAAATGAGAGAAAAGGACAGTGTGAACTGACCTCCTTCGTGGATATCTGATAAGTTAGGCATGATAAGTAAGTGTTTTTGGCAAATCTGTTGAGAGAGCCACAAAATAAGGCATAGATATGTTTTATAAACTCTCCCGTTTGATGAAAAATACATGGTATTTAGTCATGACCCAGTGGTTACAGTAATCCTTGGCTTGGCATTTCCAGGTCAAACAGGTGGAAACAATGGTATTAAGATATTTTCTGGAAGTGGAAGGATGTGTTTACAACAATTCTGTTTAACTTTGTAAAAAAAGAAATGTTAGTCATGCAAACTCAACAGTGGAAAAACTAAAACCAAAACGTGCTCTCTGTCCAGATTCTTTCATCTCTATCAGTTGTTGTTGCATTAACAGCTTGTTAGTAGAGCAGGCTGCTGAGATTGGGTATCAGGAAAAGATTTTAAAATTGCTACAGAACAATTTATCCATGTGTGGCTAGTGCAGCACAAACCAAAGTTTCATGTATTTGCACTATAGATATCATGTTGGACTGTGTTTTGTTGTGACATTGTGATTGTTAAGAATGATGACATATCTTGTGGCTCAAGTCTCACGATGGTCAGTCCTTTAGAGGGCGGAGAAGCACGTTTACTGCAAAACAAAGATGTAAAATACAGTATCTGATAAGCATAATGTGTGAAATACATGGTACAAACTTATTTTTGTCACTACTATCTGCTCTATGACACTGATTCAATATTTATACTTTCTAAAGTATGTTCTCTACGATAATCTGCTGTCAATGCCCTACTTTTCCCCATCTTTCTTTTTGGAATTGTGCAACTACATGATACACATTTGTGGGAGACGTAGCAATACAGTGACGTTCTACCCCAGATAAAATGTGGTTACACTTTATTTTGAACTATGGAATTTCTTTATTCTCACATCAGACAAATAATTTCCATTTCACCTATGTGGCAAATTGATTGTTTGCGACCCCCTTTTACAGTTGGTTCAGAGAGGAAGGTGGTGACTTTGAATATTTTCACTTACTTGAACACATTTGAACAGTTTTTCTAGTGTAATAAAAACTAGGAGTTAAATTAGTACTTATTAATATGACTGGATTTAATATTGAGGAATCTCATGTGGAAAAAAAAGGTCATTGACAAAGGTCATATGAGAATTCATTGCAAATGCCTATAAACTCATCCCTTATTCATTCTTTAAACAATAAAATCTGCTGATACTGTGTCAGCATTGACTGTACAACTGATAAATGATATGAAGCTCTTGATTGTAATAAATGAGTCATAAATAAACCAATAAAATACTCTGTGAAAGGCTAACTTTGATCCCGGTGTCCTTAACTTCAGGTCCACTTTTGCTCCTGGTCGTCATAAGTGTAAGGGCCAGAATGTGTAGCGTGGGTGGGGATGCAGGTGGAACTTTCAGTCACAAGGTCAGATAAGTATTCACATGGCCAACTTTGTCATCTACTGCACAGCCTTAATTGTTGTAATGTTCACCTTTAACTCCCAATTCCACCCACCATATCTGGCATTTAATAAAATTAATAAGTCCACTCTTCAGATCATTTAAACTTTTTAAAACTGACATTTTATTTATGCAAAATTGAAAACAACAGGATATGTAAGACTTTGTCTTTTATTGTTGTTTGATGGACCATTCAAAATTCATAATCTGATAGGATAGTAAAAATGTTGCTTTTTTCCCCTCAGTAAATCTTCTTTTGACACATCGTGACCAGAAATTTTGAAGATGAATAACAAGCCAATTAAATAATAAAAAAAAACACAAAAAAAAAACAGAATTTGATGTGTTTTAGCAAGGAAGTATATTTTTTAAAGTTCTACCCAATCATACTGTGACGATAAAGTTTTTTTTTGTAAATACTGTATATATCTTTTGAGTTCAGGAAGCGCCCCTTTTCAGTCATTTTAATACTAATTCTATGATTTTCCAAAAGTGTTGAGAATGAAGTGACAAAGTTGCACTTTAAAAATAATATTTATTTACAAATACTGTATAGTTTTTAAATACTGAATAATAACAAATATTTAAATTCTACATTACATAACATTGAAATTTCAGGACTGACAATAAAAGCACATGCCTCTTGCTCATATCTGAAAACAATATAAAAAATACACCACAGCATTCGGCATTGCCCATAGTAAAGCCATAACCAGAACTTTACACATTCTAAAAAAACTGAACAATAAATTGAATATCATAAAACAAACATCACATCCCCAGAAAGTAAAAGTCTTGGGTTTACAATAATATGTCCAACATTTCCATCATCATTTACAATAATATGTCCAACATTTCTAACTTCATGTCGTTCAGCATGATGGAAATAAACAATGTTTACTATGGACGGAAATAATCAACATACCACAACCTGAGAAGTGATGAACAATTAAAAGTGTGTTACAAATACATTAAAGGATTGAATATTTCTTACATAAACCACTTAATAATATTAAAGATTTGTTGCTTTAACGGCATCCTTTGTGTCCTCGTCTCTAGACATGGCTGGATTGTCGTACATCTCCAGGCTCTTTGTGCTATTCTTCCTAATCTTTTCCACCTCCTCTTTTTTGTTGCAGCATTTGCAACATTTACAGCAGCAGCAACAGCGTCTGCCGCAGAAGCCCAGCATGCCTGTCACCGCTACGTCCCACGGCGCCATGGAGTGCAGTGGCCGTGGCAAGAACTCCCAGGTGCGCAGGATTTTGGGCAGGAAGCGTGGGCAGTGGGACTGCATGACATTTACGATGATCACAAAGATGATCAGTACAATGATGGGCACGCCAATGCCAACCAGAACTTCCCAACCAGCGAGAGACAGGCCAAAGACACCGAGGGGCAACACCAAGAAGCACAGGAACAGGTAGAGGGGAGCGAACCAACGGTATTTGGCGGCACGGTTCCCCAGGCCTCGGGCCAACCTGATGGGCACTCGTGTGAAAGGGATGGGATACCACAGGAGGATACCCATGATGTTAAAGAAGAAATGGCAGAGTGCAATCTAGAAAAACACACAAAAAGAAGACGTTACTCAACAGCTGTTACAAAGGATTCAGGTATTCAAAAGCTATTGTATCCTTCAAGTGGAGTCTGATACATGTGTTCAGAATTTCAAGTCAAGTTTTAAAAGCCAGTTATTTAAAAGCTGTATTTGTTAAAAGAAGAGTGGCTGTGTTGATGGGGTTGCTGAAGGTTGAGGGGGGGTTTTGGTGCCCCCCCATGGCTGTATTAATTCGAATTAATTCAATCTGTTAGCGAGTGATACAAATGCATTATTACAAGTATTACATTTGACTTTGACTGTAACTGCCTCCATCGCTACCACGGTAACAATAACACTATCAAATTGGACTATTGGCATTATGATTATTACCTCCGCCAAGGAGGTTATGTGATGATTGGATTTGTTTGTTCGTTCGTTCGTGCGTTTGTATGTATGTTTG
>JAPTYR010188533.1:0-10358 GCA_029814505.1 Siphamia roseigaster
ACACACACACACACACACACACACACACACACACACTCTCTCTCTCTCTCTCTCTCTCTCTCTCTCTCTCTCTCTCTCTAAAACCTTTGAAATAGTCAATTTTTAAAGGAGCTGGGGCCTCATGTACAAAGATGTGCATGGATTTCCTACTGAAACCTGGTGTATGGCCAAATCTGGAAAAGTCCATACGAACCAAAAATTTTAAATGTAGAAAACTGTGCGTACTTCCGAATCCAAGCACTTTTCTTTTGTGCATCCCAATCAGCACAGTATTGACTGCATTTGGTGGACCACCTGGCTCCTCCCTCTCCATGCCCACATTTGCACATTCAAATCAGTACAATCAGGGCCAGTAGGCGGGATTTCCCTCTGCACGGTCAGACGATGTCGTCACAGGTGACTGTGAAGTGGAAAACTCTCCCGACAAAGCAGAGGAAAAACAAGCGGAGGAAGAGTCCCATTGGGATATTAATGTAAAAAAACTTAACGTAGCTTAACGTCTTAAATCAGCCATCACCAAATAATGAACATCTGTAAATATTTCCACTTTCATCAGCCCATGAGATTGATGATGATTGATCACAATTTTCACCATGAAACTGTGATAACCTTTGTAACCTCAAGTCTTTTAGACTGTCCCATGGGAATGAACACAGACCGTAGGATTGGACCAGCCTGATGGTGTCAGCTGATGTTACGGTTCACCGACAGCTGATAACCGTCCTCAGCTGTGTCTGAACCCAAGTCACCAGGGGACACACAGTCTGTGGCATCAATGAGCCTGGACCCACTTAGAAATGTTCTCACAGACATTAACATTAAATACACTTAGCAACAAGTGGAGTTTGTGTCCATGTCTCTTTATGGTTGAAATGTAACAGGCTGATTGGCATTGATGGGTCAGGGGGACAGGTGGCCTGCTTTGAGGTGGGGGTGTAAGTAGAATGATGTGTTGGCATATCCATGTATCTCTGATGAGTACATCATTCAGAGGAATTACCTTTACCACATTAATAACAGTTTCCCAGTGGCACCTCAAAGTATGGCCAAAGGTTCCAAAGCACTAGAAGTGTGCGTACTCTGAATACGGAGTTAGCGTGGAGCAGGGCACATTTCCAGGATCACTCCACTCTTTGTACATCGAAAGTGAGCGTGGAAAAGGGCTTACGCCACATTTTTGGGTGTACGCATCCTTTGTTTGTGATGCCCCTGAAGTTTATATTTATACTTCAAACACAGAAATAAGAGTGATTTATTTGACCTAAAACTGTTCTGTCGTTGTGTCCAAACTTATTCCATCATGACGTCAAACTTAGGAACACGTTTCCACAAAAAATTAAAATTTCATGTGAAAATGAGAGAAAATCGCAGCGGTTCATTTAAGACACTGGTGCTTGGTGCGATCCATTATGGTTAGAAAAGCCCAGAGTTTGAGAACAGGAACATGTGACTGACCTCTCCCACAGCGACTATACGTTCTCTGTGTTGGTAGAACAGTGGCACAGCGGCATCCAGGTCCTGGAGAACGAACAGCACAACCAATTTAACGCACAGAGACAGAGCTACAATCAGAGTTCCAGTTCCTGTGAGTCAGTAAAGCCAGAGGATGAACTGGGTCTGTACCTGAGGGTTCACACTGCGACACTGGGATGAGCCGTCAGCCTGAAGAGGATGGACCCCCAGAGCTGGAGCCACGAGGCCCGGGTACCTGAATACCAGAACCCAACAGAACCAGAGTGAATAAGCAGAACCAACTGATGCTTGTACATTCTGTGCTCACGTTGGTAACAGACACGCAGGTACGCGTAACATATACCCACCTGTTACACACACAAACCTGTTACACACACACACGTGCACACCTATTACACACACACGTGTAACATACACACCTGTTAGACACACACACCTGTAACACACACACGTGCAACACACACACACACACACACACACACACGTAACCCCCCACTTCTTCTTCTCCTCTCATTTCTTTCTTCCTTTGTTTCTTCTTCTTCTGTTTCAGACACAAACCGTTTGTGTAACTGTAGCACTCGCTCAAACTCTGCCACCTCTTCTGTGACACTGATTAGAGTCTGAACTCCGGCCTGAACACACAAACACACACACAGCAGGAGTTTCAGTCTGTCATGTTTAACACCATCCATCTGTGAAATCTGGGTTCTTCTGTGAAACTGGGTTTATTTTACTTTTCTATATTTTTGGACCCAATAATAAAAGGTAAATGTAGACCTATTTCCAAACCCAGGTTGGACTTCATGATGACCTCAGATAAATGCACTAAAATGATCCACTTACTCTGATTCAGCTCATAATTAATGAATTTCTAATCAAATATTGGGTCCAAAAATAGGCCCCAAATATGGACAGTTAAATCGACCTGGTGTTAATGCATTTGATCTGAAAACATGGCCATAAATGGTAAAAAGACTGGGTTAAATGTGTGGATCCTAGTGGTTCTAATCCACACATGTAGGTTTTTCATCACTCTACGGCTCATTCTACATTTGGTGCAGAACCCATTGTGTCCACTGGAGTTACATGCAGAATCTGCCTAGTCAAACACAAATAAATCATGAAGGATTTTTCAACAGCTGCCATTTTTGAATAATAATCGTAATGAATAATTAAAATAATAATAATAATAATAATAATAATAGTAATAATAATAATAATAATAATAGTAACAATCATCATCATCTTGATAATAGTAATAATAATAATTATTATTATATTGATGATATCAATATATGATATATACATATATCCGATAATTAGTATAATTCCCAAAATGCACCATTGAGAGAATAGAGATATTTAAAAAGATTTGTAGTGTGTAATTATGGTGTCCTTTTGACCATGTTACATGCGGATTTAGGGCGGCTGTGGCTCAGTTGATAGAGTATGTTGTCCATTGACTGAAGGGTCAGCGGTTCAAATCCTAGCTCCAGCTGTCCACATGTCAAAGTGTCCTTGGGCAAGACACTGAACCCCAAGTTGCTTCCAGGGGGGTCAGGCAGCGCCGTGTGCATGGCAGCAGCCATCTACTGGTGTGTGAGTGAATGGGTGAATGTGAGGAATTGTAAAGCGCTTTGGGCGCATAAAAATGCGCTATATAAGCTCAGTCCATTTACCATCCATGTATTAAATATAATGTAAAATAATATAAAAAATTATTTTATCTTAGTCAGTATTTATTTTCCATATCAACCCAAAATGCGTCCAAGCCTGCTTCATAACATTCATCTACATCTGGGCTGTATTTTAGACCCATATCCTGTTTTTAGTTTCACAGAAAAGCCTACATACATCACTAGCTCTTCCATTTATAGTCAAAGGGACAAACAGATCCACCTCCTACTGATCTGGAACCCATTCATAAGACAAACCTGAGCTTTTTCTGTCATTTACTGACCTCTGCTGCCCTTTGAATCACATCATCCAGATCCTTCAAAGCAAAAAAGAACAGTTTAGACAACTTAGAAAACTGATGACAACAACAACAAAATGGGACAGACTCAGATGGAATATGGAGGTATTTTACTCAATCTAAATCCTTCTTTGAAACACTTAGTGAAGTAAAAGTACTAAAGTATTCAGAGAAAAAACATACAACATTAGATCACATCAGATTATATTAGATAGAATTTTACTGCTCCTTTGGTCAGAACCCTCAAGAAATGGAGGTTCAAAAAGCAGCACAAACACTGAATATACACATGAAATACAACAATAAAATAACTAAATGCAATAAAAAATGAAAACAGTAGTGGAAAAAAAAAATCAGGCAATTGCACATTAGAAAGTACTTGAAGAAAAAACAACAATAACAATAATAATAATCATTTTATTTCTGATGCATTCATTAACATTACATTAAATCCACATTTGAATCCTCTATAAACAGTCCAAATATTCATGGCACAGTTTTGTTATTTATTATATATATTCTACATGTTCTTATATATAATATACATATAAATGTCTGTGTTTTGTTACCACATACATGTGTCACTCATATATGTCGTTAGGGACCAATAAAATTTTTTGACTTGAACTGAATTAACTTTAATAAAATCATATAATTTACTGCACATAATCTAGAATAACACAACATACTTTATTATTTGATCTTTTCATTTTAATAAAGTGAATCTGCAAACAAACCAGCACCTAAAATTAACATTAACATTGTAGTAAATGAACAGTGCTTAAGTTTACCGGAGTACAATATTTCAGTAAAGGTACGTACAAAACTGTAAAAAAAAAAAAAAAAAAAAAAAAAAAAAAAAGAATAAAAATTAACCTTTAAATAATCAGAATTAAAAATAAGTGATTGTGTTACATATATTCAGAGGTGGAAAGTAACTAAGCATACTTCATTACTGTACTTAAGTAGATTTTTTTTTTCAGCATCTCTTCTTTATTTGACTATTTATTTTTCTGGAAAGTTTTTAAATTTACTTCCTACATTTTTTCATAAATATCTGTGCTTTATACTCCTTACACTCTCATAATAGACTAAACAGATGCAACAGTATGAAAAATTTGTCACTTCAGAGGGAAAATCACTGCAAGAGAAACTGCAACTTTATGCATCTTAATTATGACTTTTATCTCATGATTGCGACTCTTTATCTCACAATTTTGACATTTTATCATTATGCTTTTTTTAATCTCATAATGAAGACTTTTTCTCTCAATTGTGACTTTTTTGTCCCAACTTTTCCTGCCCATACCCACAAAACTGAGTACTGTGACTTGATCAAACACATTGTCTACACAGTAACTCACTTTTAAAGGCTTTATTTTTTGGATACTTTTTAAACTTTTCTGGTTTTTCCAGGTTAAATAATGATTATTTCCTCCATGGAAAAAATATGCAGTTTTACGTTTGTACTTCATTACAATTGAGAAGTTGTACTTCTTTACTTTTACTTCAGTAAAGGAGTTAAATCAGTAGTTCTCTTTATCAGAGTATGTTTTTCACCCAAGTAGCTGTACTTCTAATTAAGTACAGAATGGGAGTACTTTTACTACCTCTTTGTGTCTATGCAATACTGTCCATGACATGTAAAGTCAAATCCATTTAAATAAACAGTTGTTAGCTCATTTTTTGTAGTCGCGTTAGCTGTTAAATGTGTAAATATTTGAGCGTTTACCTCTTCAAATTCACGGGCTGATAAATGACAGTGACAGTCCACAAACCCAGAATCCATTACAAACCAAAATAAGAACCGCACGAGGCGTAAAAACTTATAAAAGTGTGGAATTTTTGCTTGGGAAATAAACGACCGTACAACGGACAGAGCTATGATGTGACACTGAAGTTTGAATCCGGTGGGAGCAACTATAGTCGTCGGACCAGGAAGTGATGCATACATTTCCGGTTTGGTCTATTTTTAATATGAACAGGGATGGCGGCAAAGATGGCACCTGAGCAGAACGAAAACATAAACACAGATGAAACCGGTCAAGAGTATAGGGTTCAAGTCCCGTCGAAGACATGCGTCACCGAGCAGATAAATAAATATAAGGACATTTTACAGACGGTGGCGGACGGACTGACGGACGTACCAGAAGACATCAGGCGGGTGGTGGTGCACGAGCTTCTGGCGGTGAGAGTGAAGCCTAAACAGTGCACATTTAGGTGTACAAGTTTTATCTGAAGAGTACCAGAACCCTTTAAATAGTACCAGACTATTTAAAGCGTACCAGAACCTTTTACACAAATTTTATCTAAAGAGTACCAAAACCATTTCGGAGCAATTCCAGCGTTATGTATGTGACACTGAACCCAAAATGCCAACAAATGACCCAGTTCCTTTTTATTCTCCCCTCAATACTAAATAGGTGTTGCATATTTTAAGCGTATCCCATGAATAAAGCAGCAGTGATAGAAAACATAATTATCACAGTACATTTAGAGCACAAGAAAATTGCAAAAAAGACCTGCGTTATGGATATGACAGGAAAACAATAACTTTTTGAGGTGACTACATATTTTTCATGAAACTCTGAACTAGTAAATCTAATATCAAATTGCAGATATCCATTTGATAAAGAAGTTCAAGCGGAACATAAAAACAGATTAGTTTTAAATATGTTGTACTTCATGCAGCGTCTTGGAAGGATGTTATGGATGTGTTATGGATGTGAGGCGTCTGAAATCCACACGGCATCTGTTGTTGAAATCAATAATTTAACCATCATACGTCTTTGTTCATGCAAAGAAACTCTGTATATTTGTTAAAACTTCCTTCAAGTTCTTAAGATTTAGGATGGCTGTTGTTTTGCTGTTTTATTGATTTCAGCATAAATGTCTGCTGTAGTGGGTTCAATTTATTTTAACAATTTAATGTCAATTTATTTTATTCACAATTTATATGACGAAATGGTTACTTGTTTACCTGTAAAATATTGGCCTAGATGATTTTTCTTTTAAAATAATTTTGTTATATTATATCTTACTTTATTGTTTGAGGGTGAAGTTGACATTTACATGGAATTGCTCTAAAACAGATTTTATCTGACAAGTACCAGAACATTTTAAAGAGTACCAGAACCTTTTACAACAAGTTTAACTAAAGAGTACGAGAACGTTTTACACAAGTTTTATTTGAAGAGTATCAGGGAGGGTTGGTTTAACACTGGTATTTTATTACTATTATTATCACTGTTTATTAATAATAATAGTAATAACAGTGATAACAGTATAATAATAGTTATCACTGTTATTAATAATAGTAGTAATAACAGTGATAACAGTATAATGATAACAATTGTTATTATTATTATTATTATATTGTTATTACTGTTATTGTTTATTATTACCTCTTTGTCACTATTGTGAGAAGTTCTTACTGATGATTTGACAATAAATGCTAAATGCTTCTAAAAATCTTTGGTGTTGCAGCAAAAAATAAAAACACTCTTAAAGGAGAATTCCAACCATTTAAAAAAACATATCCCATCTGTTTGAGACCAAAGAAAGTTGGCCAAAGGGAAAATCATGGGAAAATTTAATGCGGGCTGCACTAAGTTTGGCTCGTGCATGCATTTCTATCAAAGTGGGCGATAACGAGCAAGCTTTTAACCTTCTCTCAAGCTCTTAAAGTCTATCAAAATGCTTTGCGCGGATTACCTGTGGTGTGTGGGCCCATACCATTTAACCCAGTGCATAATTATAGCATTAGCTAGCACAGACATGATACATTATGAGCTTTTAGAACCAGCGCACATACCTCTATTATCTTCCATTTTCCACAGAAGTCCGCACAAATCGATCGCTGAAGTCATACAATCCAGTAATCTAAAATGTTCTTTTTGTCCGCCAAAAACGACCCTCATAAACCCTAATTAACATTGTCATACTTATTATTGTATCACACCACACAAAGACTAGCATTCCGTCATGGTTTCACCTTTCGTGTCACATGACTATTTTTGTCACATGACTTTGCAGGGAGTAGCCCACTTGTAAAGTTTTGGCTGTGATTTCACTTAGCTGCTATTCGTGGACTGTCAGACAAGCACTTTCGGGATTTTATTGTTTTGGCAAGTTCCAGCAGTTAAGTGAAATCACAGCCGAAATTTTACAACTCAAACAGATGGGATATTTTTGTAAAATGGCCAGAATTCTCCTTTAAACCTGGGTCCACTGGTACTGGAGGGAAAGTGTTAAAGGGAGAGGTTAATAACATTTATGCTGAGGCTGTAAACTGAACTTCACAGCATAAGATAAGTGCAAATTATTTCAAGATAATTAATGTGTGGTTTGTCTCAGTCTGTGAAATTTTCGATAAACTGCTGCTCTGAAACTGTATTAGATTAATGGATTATTACATTTTCTTCACTATTAGACTGTATTATCTGGTGGTGGATGTTGTTTATTCTGTTTTATATGAAAATGATAAATAACTAATATAAAGGAAGGGTAAAAAAAAAGAAGAATTTCGCAAGTCATACCCAAATGACAGAGGTATGTGGACACGTGGAGGTCTGGTGTGTTCTTTGGATTTGGTTTCTGTTCAAATATTCATGTTCATCAGACAGATCTGTGTTCATATGAGTCTGTATTTGAACATAAATGTGTGTAAACCGTGGAATGAGTTCAGTCATACGTTAAATGTATTTTATCAAAATATCAATGAATATGTTTGGACAAAAAGAATTACAAACAGGAAATACAACTGTACAACTGATCTTTCTCCATCAGGAAGACAAATTCAACTTGGCTTATGTTTGTGTGGTTACCATGGCAACAGCAGCTGTTTTTATTGACTGTGTACACTTTTTATAAAGTCGCTTGAGATGTAGAGTTTAGGTCCCGTATATTTCTGACGTGCTACAGCACTTTCTAGGAAGTACACATTGAGTCCAGATGAGTTTCATTTTGTTTAAGGTGAACAACAGCTAGTAAGGTGGCCTCTAGTTACATGCACACATAGGATGGTAAAAGTGCAATGTTTGTGAATGTGTAAAAAGAAAGTAAACTGAACAAAAGGCAAAAAAATTACAGCTACCTAGACTGACCTCTCTCCACTCCACCCAGTTGATTCACCTCCCTATATAACCTGAGGGTGTCATCCCCGTGCCCATTTGACTCACCATGGCAACCAGTCTAAATGAATCAAAAGCTGAATAATCCACCAGTGACAATATACGGCTCCTACAGTGTGTGAATGTGTGCGTGTCATCCACAGAACTTTGAGGCGGCCGTTCAAGACAACGTGTTGGTGAATGGGAAACCGTGGAGCAACGCCCCTGATGATGAAGGTCTGACCATCACTTTAATTTAAAGTAGACCATGGGGGTTCAACATATGGCCCGTGGGCCCAAGGCGGCTACTGCGGGGTCCGACCCGGCCCATGAAACGCAGAAATTATACTGAAGATACACTGCCTGGCTAAAAAAATAGTCACACATGCAATATTTCACTGCACCACCTTTTGTTTTGATTACAGGAGACTTTTACTTTAACTTTTTTTTGCCACATAATGCTTCTGCAGTGTCACAGTAAGGTTCATCACATTTTTTCCATCCATAGTTGCATTCATTTTTTATTATTGATGATGGAGAATCAGGCCGCTGAATCACCTCTTCATCTTCCCAAATTCGAGTCTGGGCTTTTTGGAGGTTAATTCATGTGTGAAAATGATGTCTCATGTTCCCTGAAGCAGTGTTTCCCAACCCTGGTCCTTGGGGAACACTATCCATCATGTTTTAGATGTATCCCTCTCCAAAGGCACCTGATTCAAATGATCACCCTATCATCCGACTCTGCAGTAGCCTGATAATGACTGTCAGGTGTGTTCAAAGAGGGAAACATCTAAAACATGCAGGATAGGGTTCCTCAAGGACCAGGGTTTGGAAACACTGCCCTGAAGTATTCTGTCATAAACCTGATGACACTGATCAATCCTGGTGATGTCCAATTTTTAAATGGTAAATGGACTGCACTTACATAGCGCTTTTTCCACCTTCATGATGCTCAAAGCACTTTACATTACCCTCACATTCACCCAGTCACAGACACACTCAGTATATTTACATGCACAGCTAACCTGAGAAATTGTCAATAATCCGGCTAAGGATTTAACTGGAGTTTCTAAGAAATCTCAGTTTACATGCACAACAAGAGAACCCAATTATTGTTCAACTCCCAGACACTAGGTGGCACTACACACCCTTTGACGTTGACATTCTTCGGATTGGCACCATAGAGGAAAAACAATCAGTAAACAAACGTAGCAGATTTAAAGCAGACATAGGAGGAGGACAACAACACCAAATGACGATATGGATGACAACCATGCAGCAGCTCAGGATATTTCATACATACTGTGCACTCTGATTTATCACAGTAACATACATGTTGTCATGCCATGTCTCTGGTCACTTCCTGAAGGGGGCGTGTCCAGGCCAGTCAGTAGTCAAGCTAAGGTTGGCTGGCATTTACATGCACAGAGAAGCTCAATTAGAATAGCATTATCTGACTTGGTTAGTCTGACTTCTAAAACTCCAGTTCGGTTTCAAGGTCTATACATGGCTTTGAAAACTTAGAGAAATTCAAATTATTGCCTTAGTCCGACTAAAATCTAACTGCATGTAAACATACTGACTCATACACTAGTAGGCAGCTGCTTGTATTGTTTTTGGTTGTCGAAATTGACAACCTTCTTACTTGGTTCGGTTAAGAGTTGGTTTTTTTGTTTTCTTGTTTGTTTGTATATCACAAACACGTTTTTCTCAGAAACTATACACTTGATCGTCACCAAATTTTGGGATCAGATAGAGCATCGTCTAAGTACGAAGCCTATTGATTTTCATGAATCTAG
>JAPTYR010188569.1:0-10337 GCA_029814505.1 Siphamia roseigaster
TGAGTGTTGCATTTCACTTCTTACTGCACTGATTCAGTTTCAATGCTTTATATTAGTACTGTCAAACAATAAGATTTTTTAATCAGATAAATCCCAGGGACTAATGTACGCCTCATGTTAAGGTGGCATTTTAAGCTGGAAGTCCTTCCTGCAGAGTGTGCAGAATACTTTGTCGGTCAAGTCTTGGTATTCTTTCTGTCTTGGATTTTTTTTTGTACTCATATTTCCACCCAGAGGGCCACTGTGCTGTTTCGTGTCTTCCATCTTTATGGGTTGGTTCTGCTGCCTGTCACTACTGGATCAACTGCCCATTTGTGCAGTAACTCTACTTCGACAAACTGCTCAAAATGTTTTGCCAGAGACATTAAGAATCATTCTGCTCTGCAGATGGGTTAACTGTATTACAATTTTTAATCAGATTAATATGATGATGGATTCTGACAGCTCAACTTTATATACAAATTAAATGTAGACATTACACACCACTAAAGAAAACCTTTAAACCACAGTATTGTAGGAAATTAAACCAGTGCTTTACAAACTTTGTGATTTCAGTCTTAGCATGTAGTATTAATCAAGTATTAATTTTTTTCTCCTCTAAACATTTCACCTGGTTTCATTCAAATATTCATTCCAATTAATTACAGAAGAATTTGAGGTTACATGAATAATAACAGAAACTGAAAACACAGTTGTACTGTCTGTCAGATCTTCTTTCCTCCCCTATTAATCATGTGAAAAGGCTTATTGTTAGTGTATAAAACAGGACAAAAAGTAACAGTAACATCCAGTGACAACACTATTAATCACCTCGTGGTTTCATATAGTAAATCAGTACCTTTAATGAAAAT
Organism: Siphamia roseigaster; assembly: GCA_029814505.1. Taxonomy (NCBI): domain Eukaryota; kingdom Metazoa; phylum Chordata; class Actinopteri; order Kurtiformes; family Apogonidae; genus Siphamia; species Siphamia roseigaster. The sequence continues at coordinate 852 of JAPTYR010188569.1, forward strand.
AAGTTTGCTAGGTTTTGCAGTTAATTCTTGTCTAGTTAGCTCTTAAAGACCTAAATAGCTGTCAACTGACAAAAGCATCTACTGATATAAATATAAATTTAATAACCATTGAACCATTAATCCTTTCAATACATGTTAAAAAACATTAAAGTAAAACGCAATTTCTCAGCTTTCCATCAATATCAGATATGAACCATTAGAACATTCAGAGGATCTTAGGAAACATGTTCTGCAACATTGATTCATCAGTAAAACCCATGGAATTTAACAAATGACAGTGGTTGGAGATACTTGTTTTATGTTCAGTAAGTGACACATTTTGTTAACATGTAGAATCATTATGAACTTTTATGAAGATCTACATGATCAGTAAATGAAATCTAAGAAACTAACTTAAATGCAGTGAAGAATTTATTTGGAATTCAACACAAAACTACTCTCAATCTTTTATGCTGAGCCTTTAACTTGTAATGGAGAACTCCGTATTGGCTGCAGTGATTTGTTAACACTAAAGTAAAGAATTGAAATACTTCAGCCACTTCTAATCATAAACAGATAAGTTCATTAACCCTTCCATCTCTTTGCTCAGGTAACTTATGGGAAGAAATGAAGGATGACAGCTTTAACCTGGATGCTTTGGGCGCCTTCAGTAACTCACCCCTCCGACTATCAGACTGTGACTTGGGATCAGCGAGTCTCCCTCCTGCCTCCAGCGGAGCAAACCTGCCGCTGTCAGATGTGCAGGTGACGGGCCTCTACACCTCCTACAGCTCCCAGGATCCCCTCTCTTCCCAGTACATGGGCTCAGCTGCCAACAGCAAGCCGATTGTTCTGCTTTAAAGCCACTGAAAACAGATGAACTGCCTCTAAAACATGATCCACTCAACTGTCTGTGGACTTCTGTGGATGCCCATTGAAGAAGTCTGAAGTTCATTGTTTGATATGAAGTACAAATCAGTTTGGATCTATCTAAAGAGGAACACTTTTTTGCCACAACCCACAAAACATGAGACATAAAATAGTGGTGGCTGTAGAAAAAATAATGTAAGACTATTTTGACTTTGCCAAGCAAAGACTCAAAGCCTGTAAGTATGAAAACTATGTGGAGAAGTATGTGTATGTTAGCATCCACCAGTTTTTCTGCTGTTTTAAAGTCCTGCCATAATGTAGCTCCCGGTTTCCTGTCTGTTTTGTATTGTGCTAGACATTATTGCTGTGATGTTTTATTTATATTTATAAAAGGCAGCTGGAGAAGGTGATGATTTTATCAATCTTATCTCATTATGCTGATGCGTGCCAACAAAAAAGTGAGCCATTTAATCCAGATTTTACATATTATTCATATTCACTGTGGTTTAACATGTGTTACAGTTACATGTATATTATGTTCATTAACTTGATCATAATAAAAATAAAAAATATGGGTAAATAAAGCCGTTTCTTTAGCCAAAAATATATCAATGATATTTATTAATAAAGAGCCCTTAGCAGAATACAGACAGTGGTGTTATCATACATTCACATGAAATGTCATGGCTAAGATTTGTAGTACTTGTATAAGATTAAGAAAATCAAGCCAAAAATATTTGCCTTTTAACAAAACCTGAGTTTTATGAAGAATTAATCTGCATCAAAGATAAATTTAAAACAAATTTTCAGACGTATCACATACAGTGTCACAGTACCATCTATTGTTCTTTCCACTGGCTGAGCACAAAAAAATAAAACAAAAAAACACTACAACAAAGATAAAGGACCAGAGGGCACAATGAAGTAAGTGGATTGTGAAATGACAAACATACCTGCCCTCATTATACTGTCAGGGGAAAAAAAACATCAGCTGCATTTCTGTAATAATAAACTCCTTGAAAAATACTCAATAGCTCTTGAGTTGAAAATTTTGTAGATTCTGACTGGCCCAGTAATGCTGAAATATAAACCATTATGTTTTCAGTTTTATTTGATGAGTGATCAAAGAATTGATCAATTCTCTGAGCTCAAGTTTGTGTACAATACATTCAAAGATGGCTGCAAATAAGTTTTCTATAAATAACCTCACTTTATGAAGCCTCAAAAAGAAGCACCATTATATACGAATACAAGAACTGAAATGTGCATTAAAGTGAGAACATGTGAACCACAAAGCAGGTTTGTGGGGTGAGCAGCTGAAATTATGTGACTCCCAAAAGTAGAAAATAAATGCTCTGTGTAGGATAGTGTATGTGTAGGTTATGCAATATCACAATATATTAAAGTTTAGGACAGAGTGAACACTGAAGTGGTTTTGGGATTTGTGTGAAATCATTCAATCTATGTCCATGTTATTACAAAAAAAACTACCCTAATCCTAATATTCACCCATTAATACTAATGTGCTTTTTAAATTACACTTTATCAGGGCAATCAGTAGTTTATTTGTTCGGTCAAATATTATAACATGAAAAGCCACACAGTTTAAGTGCTGGTGCTGTCCATAGTTGCCAGTAGATGAGAGAGCTTTGCCCTCTGGGACGAACTGATGTTTTGGCTCATGTGGATGATGCAGTCCATGGCTACATCAGGGTTGGCCTGCACCAGACTACGACAAAAACAAACATGTATTAAACACAGAAATACAATATGATCCTGCAGTGAAGTAGCCTAATCTAATTCAACATGTGTATTTCTGTGTACCTGCGAATATGTTTCAAAGTGTTTTCCCTCTTCAAGTACTTGATGTTCTCTCGGATGGCTGATCGAGTGCCCTCCTCCTTGGACAAATGCTTTTCAAGCCACTCAACCACTTCTTGGTTATTATCCCAGAGGTAGGCCTGTGGGAAGGCACAACCTTAAACACCCCATCACATTAGCGTCCCCCTATAACCTCATCCTAATATCCTCCCTGGATGACAATCTAAATTTGTCTTGGTAGATCTACTTTACAGACATGTATTCATGGTGGTTATGCTGCATGTGAAGCATTAATAAACAGTACTTCTTTAGCACACACCTTAACTGTTCCCTCAGTCTCAACAAACCAGCGGCGCAGCATGGAGTGTATGTGTCCATCACTGAGGTCCTTGTTCGCCTGCAGGATCTCACACTTCACCACCTGCTCCAAAAGGAGACGGCGCAAGCGCCAGTAGAAGAAGGTCCGCACATTCTTCCAATCCAAAATATCCTGTCAGTAGCATAGAGAATAGAATCAGCACTTTTATTACAGCTCTGTCTGCAGTTTAAGTTTCTGTACACATTCTCTGTTAAAGTGGTCATGTGGTGCACACTCACAGTGATGGCCCCCTTCTCCTGCATTCTCCCTGGAGTGTCATGAAGGTCTACAAACTGCACTGCCACCTGGTGGTAGATGGGCATTAGGAACTCCTCTCTTGCTTTGAGCTTTGCCTCTAACTCTTTGCACTGCTTTTCCGAAAGCTCTGGGGAAGCTGAGAAAAACACAAACCATTTGAGTCCCAAATTCCCAGCAATGCATCTAAACAAGTATTTGTGAGGGAGTAGAAAGGAGGTTTTACCAAGCTGCTCAGCCAGACTAGCATAAAGTGAGTCAAGTCTTCTCATTGTCTTCAGCAAGTCCTTCCTCCTGAATTTGATTTCAACTGTCCCCTCAGCCTCGAGTACACCACCTCTAAAAATGGAGTGATGAAAACATCAGAAAAACAGACACAGCAGTCATTCATGAACACCTGAAACTGAGATCACAGATGAATTTACAACACCTCTGGTAAAAAAATAAATAAATTAAAAAAAAAAATTAAGAGACCACTTGATTTACAATTCACAGGTATGTGTTTGGATATTTTTTTTGTTGATACTAAAGAGTATTGACAACTTTAGTATTTTGAAGATGTTTAGAGACTCCATAATGAACATGGCATCACTATCATCTTCTGCAACATTAACTAAACAGTAAAATCAAAAAATGACAGTGGTTGTAAATATTTTTATGTTCAGATAAGGATATATTTTTCTGAAAAATACTTTTTCTGCAGTTTTCTCTTATTATATAGTAACTTTTAACTTATTTTGAGGTTTTGATCAGTGAACTAAATGTATGGAAATGCTTGATATTCACTGAAACAATACAAAATGCAGAAGATTACATTATAATAGAGGGTGACAACAGGAAAGGTTGAATGCAGAGAACATTACAAGGTATTTTCAGAAGTCAAATAAAACAGAAAATTATTTCATATTAATTTTAAACAACCCCTTATTTTACCATCAATAAGAATTAAGAAAACAATATTTGGTGGAGTAACACTGATTTTTCAATCACAGCTTTTGTGTCTTGATTGATTCAGTACTGACATTGCTTTTGGTGCTTTAGCTCAGCTTTGTCTGAGGCTTGTGGCCATCTGTTTTTGTCCTGACCATATTCCATAGGTTTTCAACAGGGTATATGTCTGTAAATTCACAGTGATCTCTTCATTTCTTTACCAAGTAAGTTTCACATACCTGCTCTCCCTGTCTGCATAGAGTTCCATACACAGAGGGTTAATGGTGGGATCGATGACCACCCATGACCCTCCTCGGAGCTCAGCATGTGGTGGGATGTAAACGAGAACTGGCTGACGGAAACTACGTAGAGCATCAACAATGTAGGCCCCAAACTTCAGTACCTGATCATACATATCTGGAAGGGAATGGTTAAAAACAAGTATAAGTGAAATTTAAGAGCCTTAAGAATAACACAATCTGTCTACAAAAGTAATCATCTTGTACCTTTCATTCCCCCAGAGAAGCCCCTCCAGTTTGCAAACACCATGAGAGGCAAACGTTCACGGTTAAAATCATTAATTGCCTGAGCTGTTTTAAAGGCAGAGTCTGGAAACCAAACCTGTCCAGCCTGCTGTAAAACCTGAAAAGAACACAAAAACAATGTCTAAAGTAATTCTTATTAAAAATCACATTTTATTTTACATCAATATGTAATGAGATTTACTAACTTTAGACTCTGAATCCAAGTTCGCTGGATCTGCTGGGATGGTGAGCTCTACTGAACGCGTTTCCACAGCAATGACACCTAGAGGAATTCCTCCCAATCTGTAACAGTTTAGCAATGTTACCAAGATGCTAAAAACAAGGTTAAATCATGCAAAGAAAATTAACATTCGGTGGTGTATTCATTATTATTATTTTTCCTACATTTAGATTTAAAAATCCAAACAACATATAGAATCACAACATATTGAATCATAACGCATGTACCATAATGAATATTGTATTTCCTGATTTGTATCAATGCACAGCCCAGAAATAGAAATTATATTGAGAGTAGAAACAATGATACTCACCGTGCTCTACCTGCTACCACTGTCTGAGCCCAAGACCCCATGATCTCCTTGAAGGAGCCATGGTCAAAAAATCCACTCTGCCAGCTGCCTTTCACAGCTAAAGATGTGAAATCAGGTTCATCATAAAGAATATAAAGCTAGGAATTGCTATTAAAATTCATTAAATTCACAGTTTAGATGCTGCCACTCACTGGGACTGGGCCTCCCAGCCAACATCCAACGAGGGTCGTATGGTGCTTTTGTCGGGGTGAATTCAATCTCTCTGTCTACTGGATCTGTGGTTGGTATGACCGGTACAGGAGAGCATTTGTTCTGTAAGGAGCAGAGTGTTGGTTAGTGACCTAAAAGTTGGTTTAGTTTGTGTATCTTCATCTACATAGGACTTTATTTAATCAAGCTGAACCTTTGGCATATAGGAGAGCCACTGGAGGATGGTGAAAACACCTTCAAAGTCATCTGGGACCGTTGTGTGTGTGACTCCATTATTGTGCATGATCTGGATTCCACCCAGCTGGTTATTGGATGTGTAGACTTCTCTGCCCAGGACCTGTTCACAGGCAAAGACATGTTAGTTTTCTTCCCTTTTCAGAAGCAAAAACATAACTTTCAAGCATTATGAACAACTTAAAAAGTGACAGCTTCCTGGATACTTGCAAATATTGTGTCTTGACACAGACATGCAAAATGACACTAAAATGTGCCACTCATGCAAGCATATAGTTGAACAGGAATTATTTTAGAATGTTCATTTTCATTAGTCATGCAAACAGCTTGGTAGGATTTTTAATTTGTGCGTGTAAACAGACAATATGGAGCATGTTTCATATGTACACTGGCCAAGTTTTCTACAAACCTTGTTCAGAGCACCAGCTCCAGTCAGAATAATGTGAGAGTTCTCCACCTGGATCACCCTCTGTCCCAAACGGACCAAATAGGCTCCGATTCCAATGGCACGACATGTCACCTACAAGAGGATAAAGTGACTGATGAAAGTCTATGATAAATCAAGTAGTTGTTTTGCTTTTAAGTGAGGTTTTGTGTCTCACCATACTGATGGTAATAATCTCCTCATAGGCCTGAGATGACTCTCCAGCAATTGTGCCAGAACCTCTCAAGTTCTCAACCCCAAGACCATCGTCCTTTCCTATTATATCTGTGACGATGTATCTGTAATAGATGGATACAGTGAATAAACACCTTTGTCTACATGCAAATCAAGTAAGACCTGGAGAATATTTGAGCCAAGTTGATATTTTCAGTGAATAATGCGGCGTATTGCACCTGGATTCACCACCTTCCTCTACATGGTGACAATGCACGGCATTATTAGAGCTGATACGTGTATAGTCCTGTGGTGTCAGGTAAAGGTACTTGAACCCCTATAGAAAGACATAACAATCATCATAATATGTCAAAGGACAGACGAACATTACTGCTGCCCACCAAGATAAATCCTAGAAACCTGTCCCAGGGGTTACCTTGTAGGGGTCAGCAGGGTCAATCCAGGCTATCTGGAACATATGTTTGAGCTCTTCAGCGAGGCCGATGCGTGCTCCACTATTGGCTGCAATGTAAATGCGGGGGATGCCTTCTGTTCGAGCCAGCTCAGATGCTCTGAGGAACAGTTCATCTTCTTGAGGACCAAACGAACCGATCATGTGGGTGATATCGTTACAGATCACGATGATATCTCGACCTTCTGGGTACTCCGGTGTTTTCATCTTCATTCTGAATGCAACCATTCCTACCTGATGTGAAGGGGTTATAGTGTGAGGATCATCTCACCATGAAAGCATGAAAAGAAAGTGCAATGGTTGTATTAAAAAGCATACATCATTGTCTCCAGGCAGGCGGTTCATCTGCACCAGTCGGCCATGTTGGTCGAGAACCAGCTCAGTGCACTGCAGAACCTCTTTAGGATGTTTTTCCCCTGGACCCCACAACTTGAACAGAGCCTACAGGACGTTTTTTTTCAGAGTCAGACAATTTGTGAACATTAAACTCAGCAATAAATATAATCAATTTATTAAACAGTACCTGTCTGAACATCTCAGGGAAATCATAGACATATGTAGTGCCCAGAGTTTGGGCTTGAAAGCGCTTGGCCTGGAGCAGATCTTTGGTCACATAGGGTGTGTTGATCAACATGTCATGCAATGGACCTTGTTTGTCCCCGTATGACTGGAACATAATCTACAGAGGGAGAGATAAGGGTTTTGTTGAAGAACACAAAAAAGTGTTTGTACAGCACTGAAATGAGCAGAGTATTCAAAAACAAACTGTGTCGCAAACTGAAATTTCCAGTCCTGACCTGTCCAGAAGTTGGGTCAGTGACTTCTTTATACAGGCTGATGTCTAAGTAGTAGCCAGACTCATTGGTGAGAAACAGACGAATAGGGACAGCATTCCCAGTGGGTGTCAAACGGATGTTGATCTTGAGCTCAGCTTGCAGGACTCGCAGCTTCCACAGACGGCTGCCATAGCGCATCACCATAGAGCGGACGGACTCTTCTATCTGAAGGTCCCGAGTAAATGAAGACAAGGATCAAAATAAGTCATGAGCTACAGAGGGCGCTAAAAACATTAATCACCATATGTCCAAGTAAATATCCTGGAGAGGGTTTCCCACATGCATGCGCTTTTAATGTATTTTTTATATTTTCAGCTCTAATAGACGACCAATATAGTTATTATCAACATGGTCGGGACATAGAAGGGAGTGTGTGACCTGAAAGTGCATGAATCTTATGTTTCACACCTTAGAAGGGTCCATGATAACCGTGGGGACAAAGTTGAGGAAGATGTGGTTGCAGTCTGTGCGCACACTGGTGTTACTGAAGGCCACCTCCAGCTCATCCATGGCCTCCAGCAGAAGACGTTCGCCTTCATTTTGAAGGTATTCAAAAGACGCTTCCTGGTTGTATATAAGGTGGTTTAATGACACAGATATCAGTGTAAACATCAGCACCAAAAAGCAGAGTATGAAATTATTTTTAATGACGTCGAAAATAAGGTATTCTTCTTTTAAAAAATATTTTAGCAACAATTTTCTCAGTTACCTTTGTAATGAGGTCTGAATGGCGTATAATAGCTCGAATGAAGAAGCGGTAGTCAGTGACCTCAGCTCCCTCCTGAACACGAGCAGCTCCCAGATAGAGCTGCATTTTATGGTTGGCACAGGGAACAGCAGTCAGGTCAAAGTTTCTCATACGGTTGAGCTCCAGCTGAAATGCTAAAGCTGGTTCCAGATTTCTGTAAATGCGATCTTCCTGAAACTGAAGAGAGGCACAGATACATGAGGATCATAAACTCCCATCTGTTTGTCAATTCAATAATGAGGGTCTTTCTTTAGGACAATAAACTTACCCCATCTCTGGCTCTGAAAGTGAAGAACTTTGGAAACTCTCTCTGTTGAAATAAAATATCAAAAGGATGAAGGCATAATTAGAAAGTGAATAATGCAAATGATCAAAAATGGGGCCAAATTAAACAACAGTGTAAATGCAGTACTACCTTCTGCGCTACCAAAAAAGTGATCCTCCTGATGCCACACTCAAAAAGGACTGCTTTCTGTTTAAAACACAGTAAGACATTATTAAACCTCTGTAAATACAATGCAATTTAGTAATATAAAGAATCAAATCCTTTGAGGAAACTGACCTTTGACTGAGCAAAGGCAGTGAAGGCTGTGACCAAGGCATCATCATCCTCTGTGTCTGCTGATTTTATGGACACATTAATGATGTGGATTGGATTCTCCTTTGAGTTCTGAAATTAACAGAAGACAGGATTCTCCATTCACATGGGAACAGAATTAATATTTATGTCCCCAAAACGCGGAACGGTGGGGATGTCATGGTTTTGCATGCACCGCCACGTAAGATATTTCGTGTTAACGTGAGTTTCCGTCAACCCGTTCAAAAGTTAACAGGAAATATCTTATGCAGCAGACACAGACGTGCGCACAACACAAAAAAGAATGAAAGAACTAGCATTGTAATTTGTTTCCAGTAGTTTTAGTTTAGTATTTTTCTAAATCAGTTTCTTTTTGACACCTGTTTTTCTCCATATATCACTTCCATCAACAAAACTCAGTAAAACAGTATATTAAAAAAAAAAAAAAAAGTTGCATTTTTCTGAATATTTAAACTGAGCCATCCATTCAGAGCGCGTCAGCGCTGATGCATCAGGGGTT